>JAJGRX010001400.1:0-276155 GCA_025461125.1 Carex kokanica
CCCCCCCCCCCCCCCCCCCCCCCCCCCCCCCCCCGAGTTATATAGCCTTATTGATAGAACTTGTGTCAACTCAACTCACTCAAGTGTCTGTCTTGTCCAAAATATTTACCCCGCGTGCACGTCAAGTTTTCCTTGAAATTTTGTAAAGGAAAAAGAACTATCGCAGAGTACTTAATCACCGATGGCCGAAATTTTTCTTGTTACGCCCTAAAATTTCAGAATTTTAAACTTGCTATTAACTTTTGAAATTTTTTTAATCTTACCATCCACATAGTCCCAGACTTCAGAATTTTAGGCTGCATAGATGTTTAAAAAAAAAAAAATAGTTAATTAACCTGTCATAGTATAGAATGACAGACATAGATAAGACAAACTTTCATATATTAGTACTTAATTTTAAGATACTGGTTATTGTCAAATAAAAGAAAAAATACTTTATTTGCCTAGGATCAGAAAATTCATACGCTCAAAAATTGCAAAAACTAAATATCCTAAACAACGTTTTTGCAGTTCTGATTTGGTTGCCTTCTTGAGCCTTGAGCCCGAGACACCACGCCTTTCATCTCTTCGCGAGCTTTCCAAATTGGGTCATACGCTTAAATCAGAGTTTCCAATAGTTAAGATCGTTTAAAAGTTAGAAACAATACATCGATGTCATTTGCAAAAACATTGATGATGCGTTGATACATCGATTTTTCATTGCAAAATATGAATGTAACATTTATGTTTTATACTCTGCAGCGACTCTAATCAAGAATTAACTGTTTTTCGGAAAAAAAAAGGACCCACGCATTCTAAGGCTTACGTGAATGGTAATATTGAAAGATTTCAAAAGTCGATTGTAAAGTTAAAATTCTGAAATTTGAGTATGATAACTAAAGAAAATTCAGCACCGAAGGTAGCATAATATTTCTTTTTTTGTTGAGAACGTCCAATCATAATCCGCACAAATATTAAAGGAGTCCTATATATTCTATTTTGAACCGAATTAGTTTGAATTTTGATTAGACGGTTTGAATCTAAACAGAAATATTATATTACCTTCATAGGATATGTACTTGCATGAATACGAGAAGATCTCTTTATCTTATTTTATTTTTTGTAGAAATACATTTCTATTTTAGAATTATGCAAACGAGTAATTTAAAATTCTAAATCAGATCGATTTAATTTGTTTATTTATAAATCATATGATTTGAATTAAAATAATATTTTTTTTTCAAAAAGATAATAAATACGGACCCCGTGAATACTCCTAATCGTCTAAAACTAAACTTGCTAAAATCAAATCAAGATATAATCTTTTACAAAAATTAAATTCACCGTCCATTGACTCTTACTGAAATGCCTCTTTCATATCTTGAAATCAACCAATGGGGATGCGCATGTATTGATCCTTATTGTTACCAAACAAACTAAATTTCAAAAATATTGATCAAGCAATCTAGTGATAGCTAGGCATCTAACAAGAAGCAATTTTTATGTTTGCACTATCATGCATATAATTTAATATTTGTAACATCAGTGCGTGTCATTTCAAAGAATATAGTATACTTCTCAGGGATTAGTTTGAAATTGTATAAATCCTTCTGGGTGAAATTACACATTTGTCTTCAAAAACTGACCAATTAGAAGACTGACATTTTTCTAAAATATGCTACATATTTTTTTTTTAATAAAGAGTAAAATAGATATTTTGTTAACTTAAAATGAGTTTAATAGAAAAGACAATAAAATGAGTAAATTTGTGAGTTTATGAAATTTAGAAAAAAATTATGATATTATGAACTTCAGAGAGGGGAGTACATAATTTAAAAGCTTTATAGGGATATACATGAAATTCCCCTATATTTTTTTGATAGAATGAGAACAGATTCAGCTTAAGCCTGGTGCTAATTTGAACCTCAAGCGTGCTGAGAGAACCCGCATTTTGTCAACATTTTTACAAGTACTTGTTTTTTTTTTAACCTTAGCAAGTCCGACAAGCATGATATTATCTGTCAATCAATCAGTGGCGGAACTATACATTAGAGAAAGAGGGCCAAGCCGGCAAGCCCTCTATGACTTGAACATTTTCATATTTTCCTTTTAAATTTTTTTATATTTGCTCTTTAAAATTTGCGATTTTCACAAAAAATATTATTAGTAGCTCCCTCATAAAACAAAATTACATAATCTCTGTTCAACCATCTCTCCTTATCTTAATTTTCTGGTTCATTCCATACTGTCAATAATACAGATAGTGTTTGATCTGCTGTCAATGTTTCAGTTATTCTTAACAAGGGTAAAATGGTCATTTTTTAAAATTTTGATAAAGTTTAAAAAAGCTGGACATAAACAACCTCCAATGTAGGAAAATTCCTCCGGCCTTCAAACCCGAGGTGACCGCGATCTAGATCATAGTGACAAATGAATTATTCGGGTTCAGGTCGACGAGGTCAAAAATTCGTGATTCGGGTATAATTCAAGAATGATTCGGTACAACAAGAAAAAAAAAAAAAAAATTCAAAATTCAAGATTTGATTTATATAAAATGCTATATTAGCATGGTCACAAAAAATATGTCTCAAATTCATCACAGCCCACGTGGCTTGGTTGAAATCCAAAAATTTTCAAAAGTTTGCCTCAGCCACGTGGCTTTGCCTCGTTGCCTCAAAAATTTTCAAAATTTTCCAATGCAGCGAATTTTCGAATAAAACGCGAATAATTCGTAAAAAAATGTTTTATTCGCGAATAAATCGGTAAAAATTCGGTCAACCGTTTTATTTGCTGTTCGGTTCGGAAACCTCCAAAAAACATTTTATTCGCGAATAAAACGCAAATCATGTTACTATCATCCAGATAACACAAGTCACAAATTAAGTTGATCGGAGCGTGATTTGACCACAGGGGTTATAGACTTCTAGTTTTTTCTAGTTCAGGCCACTGAGGCAGGTGGAATTAATTCCCATGATTTATATTGAGGATTAATTGAATCAGGGTTATTAAAGTCCAGTCATATTTGGCCAGCTCCTAAGTCGATGCAACCTAGAACCGGTTGTATGCATGACATGCCATTGACAATGGTAAGTATATAAATTTTAGCATGATTGAGATATGTAGTTGACTGTATATTTGTAAGTTCGTGACAGGGGAAGTTTCCTTCTAGAGTCCTGTCATAATAGTTTTCCTTGGAGAGGAGAGGCGTATGGACATGGCTGTTGTTTAAATTGGGAATGGAATGAAATTTTTTGAATCTGACGCACTATGGATTAAATTCTTTTAGTGAGTAGAGATGAGATCAACTCTGGTCGTAATTTTTATTTTATTTTTTAAATTGTTGATTGGGGTGAATCTATCCTACACTTTTATTTATACGGTTTAATTAAAAAAACGTTCAAACAATAAATGCATTAAAATAATGTACAAATTTTCTAATTTTGACCGCTTGACTTTATACTAAATTAATTTAAAAAAATTAAATTTTTTGCATGTAGATGCATCACTTGTAAGTTAGATGAATTTCAATGATTTAGATTCATCATTTAAAGCAAATTCGATAAGTTTTTGAGTTGAGTTTACAAAGGAGCTTGGTGACCTTAAAACACCCTACTTCTACTCGCGTGTTTAATTCAAATTATTCATAAAAATAAACAATTTATCATTTATTTGATATGAAGAAGACAACACGAAAGAGATATAAACTTTTGAGCTAATTATTATGAACTGATTGATAGAGAAAAAATTAGTACCTTTAATGTGTAAAATACTAAAATATATGTATTATTTTACTAACTAAATATTTGTAAAGACTACTGTTTAGTACTTATTTGAATTTTAAATTTGTAAAGAATACTGTTTAGTACTTATTTCACATATTTTAAATTTTGTTCTTTTAATTTTAGTGGATAAATTTATAATGTGTCTATTAAGCTGAAACAACTATCATTTATCTAATACCATATTTTTTTTTTTTTGATGAAAAATAGAGATCAAGACTTTATTTATAAAACGTTAGACTCAATAGGTTTGAGATATGATATAACCAAAACTAACAAAGGGTTGAAAACAGGAAACATAAAAATTGAAAAGAAGAAAAAACAAGAGCCTAGTAACTGAAACTTGGTTTGATTGATCTAATTAAAGTATGCCCATAGCGTGGAGTGCTATCCTCTGAGATATCTCATATTTTGCGTAACCGACGTGTTCGGTGTCTATTTGGAGATAGCGAAGGGGCAGTATTATTTGAGCTTTGAGATTCGTGCAGAACGTATTTGAACGGTTAAAATTTTTCAAAAAATGTCACGCAAAATATGAGATATCTCAGAGGATGCGAATTCCATAGCGTGAAGATCTCTTATGGCAGCTCTCGGTTTTTTTTTGCACTACTCTGTAAAACTTCTGACACATCTCTCTCAAAGTTATGAAGTGTGTTATCAACATGATTTTTTTGACCTTCTTTGTAATTGTCTTGTCTAATAGCATTGAGATCAGGTTTGAATCTCTTCATGCTATCTCTTCAATTGTCGAAAATCTATGTAAAGTTTCAAATTGAATTTGTTTGGTGGCTAGGGGCAGATTCAGAATTTTGATCAGGAATAAACACAAAAATATTAACAAGGTATAATTTTTTTCCCTGACGAATCGGAGCGGAGTAGTGGATAGGGATCTAAAAAAGTCACGGTACGACACCGTTATGTCACATGACAAGTGTGCCGGTTACGTGCCGTGACCATCTTTCGAAAATTTGGCACGACAAGTCACGTCACGCAAAAGATTTGATTACGGCACGACACATGGTCACATGTAATTAGGACCGTTAGATCTTGATCGAACGATGAATCTTAAATAAACTAACCTTAAATTATGAAAAAAAATAGTTAAAAACTTAAACGTGACCAAACGTAACAAACGTAACTGGTCACATTTGGACACGTCACGTGTGGTCATGGCATGATTAACGTGTTGTGACTGCGTCTTTTTTTTTTACAAATCGGACTGTATATTTTTTTCTTTCTTTTACGCGAATTAGTCTGGACTAACTTTTTTTTTCCGCACAATTTTCTTCTACTGGACCGAAAATTGAATCAAGGGTTAGGCATTATATCCATCAAGTGGTAAGCACAAGTATAAAATACTACTGGATCTAAAAAAAATTTCGAATCCAGGAGTAGGCAAGTTCCCTACCCCCTACCCCCTACCCTGACCTTTTTTGGGTCCGCCACTGTTGGTAGATGTTAAATGTGAGAATAGGTATATGTGTAATTGATTTCTTGTCTACTTTACACTCAGAGCAAAACTAAAAAAATATAATAGAAGATAGATAAATAGATGTCATGTAATTTTATTTTATGAGAAAAGCTAATACTAATAAAATCTTTAAGAACAAAAATGAAAAATTTCAATTATAAGAGTGGCTTAATTATTTCCCTTTCTCTTGAACTATGTTCCACCACTGTTTACACTTTTTCTTTTGAAATCATTGACAGGGGCTGTCAATGGTACCACTGTTTACACTTGATGCATCTATTTGGCAGGCTCCATCCCCTCTTAATTAGATTGTTTGTTGTTAGTATTTTTTTCAAAAGCACGAGCATGAGAACACATCCTTGGCAGTGCTTTTAGTAACATACTAACATATCATCTGAATTTTTGTTTGTATTTTTTTTTTTTTTTTTGAGAAATCGTGGCAGAAGCTGCCCGATGATTATATTAAACTCTTACAAACATAATTACATCTGTTTATGATTCAGAGTCTCCTCAGAAATTCTGAACTCACAAAGAAATAAACTACAAACATAGAAAAACCATAGTACAATATGGTTTGTAAAAAATCCATATTAGTTTCATAGCTATCAGATTAGTTTCAAGGTAGGTGTGTGTCATTCTTGCAAACTTAATCTTTTCTTGATCCTGAATAGATTATCAAATATGTTTACTCTTGTAATCATACTGGATCCAGATAATCATATTCTATCAAGGGGCCCAGTGATGCTATAGTTCGTATTGAGATACGAGGGACAATAGTACTTTTGATAAACCAACTTTTCCTCCGCATAAGCTATGTATACCGAAGAACTACCTTTATAGCAACTTTTTACGGATAGCGTTAGATATCAATCACACATATACATCTCTTATGTAGGAAAAATGAATATCTCATACTTTAGAACTTAACACTAAAATGAAAACATTAATGACACAAACACAATTTCATTTAATGTTTCATTTGTGGTCTGTCAAATATCATGTTCTCTAACATGTATCTGTGTGATTAAAATGACAACTCTTTGTCTATAGTTTGTAAAACTTAACCATCATTTAATCCACACACTAACCTTATCGCGGTAATTAGTGTTCCTGCTAATTACCTTGGTTAGAGACTTTTAAGAGTATTATCATCTATATTATGAAGTTTTACAATTCCAGTCATGAACTCGAAATGATTCATAAATTCAATAATACTCAAGGTAACAAAATTATTAAACATAAAATGATTAAACATTCAATTCATGAACAAAGCTTTATATAACAATTTTATCGTATCATTAACTTCTAGATTATTACAAACTAACAAACAGTAGCAAAATAGTAAAAAATTATGGACCAATAGATCAACGATTTTCAAAGTGGCTTAATAAATAGTAAAAAAATTCAAAAAAAATATAAAATTTGGTCTCCAAGCACATTTCAATATGGAGATCATGTTGAACGGTTCAGATCAGTTGTTTGGATTTTCAAAATGAAAATAATGAGACGTGGAGTAAAAACTTGTTTTACTCCACAGCTCACCATAGCCCATCCCGATATATATATATATATATATATGTTGAGAAGAATTCTAAGTCCGTACTATTTGGACTAAAAACTCAATTGGGAATTTACAATCTATTATAAGTAATATAGTAATTATAATCCTGAAATGCAACAGTACATCACAAATCAAATCGACCCTTTTTCCTACATGAAATCAAATCATGAGAATATGGTTTGAATTTGTACATCCTCACCAACTATTGAATTAAGGCGAGTTCAAATTAAATTGGATAACTTCCTCTCTGTTTCTTTCTGGACTGATCCGGTGGAATTTCAGTTGGTACTTGTAATGCAAGCAGCAAGCTGGGGCTGCTAATTAAATTCGGGATATAGAAGTGTTCAAACGGTACACTTCAGATGAAACTGAAGTAAAATAGTTAAATTAAATTATTTTTCGGTTTTTGAAAATTTAATCGAACTAACCGAATAATTTAAACTGAATTAAATTTTAATTTGTTCGGTTGAACCAAACTCAATACATTAGCAATATCATAAAAATAAATATTCAATTTCATACAAAATATGTATATGATCTAAAATATTCAAACCAAAATGAAAAGAATGATGCGATAATTGAACCAAACAAAATATAAACCATACCTAAACCATTATAATTTGATCGGTTCGGATTAGTCGGTATTGAAAAGTCTAAACCGAACCGATCCATTTAAACCGAAATAAATAAAAAATTCAACTAAATTGATCCATTTAAACCGAAATTTTTTGATTCGGTTGAAAACCAAACAAACTAGCCTTTTGAACACTCCAATTCATATCCCCTAATTAACTCAAATTTTGAGTTTAGATACGGACCATCCCATCTGCTTTTTTAAAAAAAAATATAAAGTGGGGTGGCAACGAGCTGGCTCGGTTTGGTATTAGGAGCTGACCACTCTAACATGGGACGGTTAGGTTATTTTTAAAATTATTTCATAGTGGAGGATACATTTGATATTTTTTTTAGGGTATTAATAAAAGTTCCGGCATCAATTTCATTAAGAAACTCAAAATGTTCTTACAAAAGCAGTGCAAAACCACTAAACAGAACCAGCTAAACAAAAGATCTTACAAAGTAGAATAAAACTACCTAACAGATATTTTTGCAACATACCATTCAATCTATTTTGACACAAATATTAAAGTGATCTCTTGCATTCTACTTCGAACCGAATTGGTCTGAATTTTGATCGGTATGGATCTAAACTCAAAATTTGAGTTACTTTAGGTGATCCGGACCCTTGCTAATTTCGGTTAGTTAAGGTTTAATTTTGGGAATCAGAGTAGGCCCATCGGACCTACCTTGGTTCGATGGGTGTGATGACCATTCGATCTGCATCAAGATTCGTGTGTTATGCATCAAAATCCGTGTAAGTCTGTATCAATTATCGTGCACATAGATCTTGATGCTAATCGTACAGTCCTAGAGCTAATTGAACCTAAATGTAGGTCCGATGCCCAGCGGACCTACTCCTATCTATTAATTTTGTTAGATCTTTTCCGACGTGGACAACAGAGAGAAACTTGATAGCAATAACACGCAAATTATTTAATGCCACCATAGATACAATGTGGTGAATTCTTAATTGACAGTTATAAGGATGATCTAGCAGATTAATTAATGGTGGGTCGATCAGGTCGTGATCCAAGCATTTCCCACGTGGGTTTAACTTGGATCGGACCCTGTTCTTCTGTCAAATTTGACACGATTTGATACAATTAATTATGTTTAGATTTGATCAGGATTGGGCCCGACATTTTGCGGTGGGTCCATTTTTACTCTTTTTTTTTTATATACTTTACGAGATAGGAGTAGGTCCGATGCCCACATCGGACCTACATTTAGATTCAATTAGCTCTAGGACCGTACGATTAACATCAAGATCTATACGCACAGAAATTAATACAGACTTGCACGGTTTTTGATACAGAACACACACATCTTGATGCAGATCGAATGGTCATCACACCCATCGAACCAAGGTAGGTCCGATGGGCATCGGACCTACTCTGATTCCATACTTTACGGTGTCCCAGGATCACTTTGTACTTTTATGAATCGTAACGGTCCGATTTGTATTATAAATTTGCACATGTAATTGTATAATTTGTGCATAATAAGTGCATATAAATTTTGATGTGGATTGAAAGTAAGGCTGCTAACCAGTTGAGTTAGCTCGAGTTATGGATAACTCGAATTCAACTCGGAAGATAGTCAGTCGAGTTGAGAATACTGAGCCGAGCTGGCTCGTTGACTCGAGTTGGCTCGTGACTCGTGAGTCAGTCTCGTTTAAGGTGTTGAATTGTTGAACACTTGAACTGATTATTGTTGTTATGTAATAATATGAGAAGTAATATTGAATTAACAAACAATCCACAACGATTTAACAAGCAAAATGAGTCCACGAGTTGTAATGAGCGAGTTGAGCCCAACTCGAACTCAACTCATGAGTTAAACGAGTTACTCAACTAGAGTCAGACTAACTCAAATTTTAAATGAACGAGTTGTTAGAGAGTTGTTAGAGAGTTCCTTACGGAGTTGAATTCGAGTGACTCACGAGTCGCGACCTTTTTTTACAATCCTAATTGAAAGTCTCTCACTCCGTACTTTTAACGTAGGATATTCTTAACTAAAATCTGAAGCATAAAACTATTAATAAGATTACGACAGATCATTATTACTTTACTACAAAAAAAACGGCTACATTTTAATCTTTTACTTTTTATTTGATGGTGAAAGTAAAAAAAATAGGTAAAGATTGTAGATGTTAAGTTGCATGCATATATTTTTTTTTTCCAAACAACGTTGCACCAATATGGTGAAAGTATGTAGTTTTTTTTTTTTTTTTTGAAATGAAAACAACATACTTTCACCATATTGGTGCAACGTTGTTTGGAATATATATATATATATATATATATATATATATAGGCTGTGGCTAATTTGCTGCTGGCAGCAGTTCGGCCGAGGTGCTCCCGAAGTTATATTTAGCCGTGTGATGTCCAAACAACAAATTCAAACCGTTAGATGTTTAATCTATACTATAATCTACTTGGAGACCAAATTTTACATTTTTTGGAATTTTTTTACTATATATTAAGCTGGTTTGAAAACCGCTGTTTTTAACGTTGCAGTAATTTACTAAAAACAGCGGTTTTCAAACCAGCTTAATATATAGTAAAAAAATTTCAAAAAATGTAAAATTTGGTCTCCGAGTAGACTATAGTATAGATTAAACATCTAACGGTTTGAATTTGTTGTTTGGACATCACACGGCTAAATATAGCCCCGGCAGCACTTGGCCGAACTGCTGCCGGCAGCAAATTAGACAGACCTTATATATATATATATATATATATATATATATATCTCTCTGTGTGTGTGTGCATGCAACTTAACAAAAAAGTATGTAGTTTTCGAAAATTAAAAAGTGCTAGTAATTTTCCCTGCCAAAACAATTATTATATTTTATTTCAAAATTGATCAACTTCATAGAGCAGAGCAATGCACACAGTTATGAATAAGTATGAAAGAAATCGATTATTATTCTTTTGGACTAACAAGAATCTGTTTTTTTTTTTTTTTTTCATTTTACTGTTGATTATCATCGAGATTTGTACATGAAAAAAATTGAATGATTGGATGAAAAAAATTCTATTCTTTCTTTAAGAAAGGAGATAGTAGAGTTGGACGGAATGATAAAGCTAAGGAAGTTCCCGATCTGACAGAAAAAGAGAAGTAGATTCTTGTTATTCCAAAAAAATAACAACAGATTCGTACTCGAATAAGTACATTGTGGTTTCATTTTTCTTAAGGAAAAAATAGAATTACAGTATTAATGATACTAAAAATCAGCGTTGTAAAAAAAACGGTCCTTTAGGCCGATTAATCGGCTGATTAGTTGTTAGCAACGATCAAACTGTCACGGATTTTTCCGATGAATTAGCCGATTATTTCTGATTATGATCGATTATTCCCAATTATTCCTGATTAATCGCTTGGCGGTACCCTGTCTGTCCGACAAATGCATACCGTTATTTACAACACTGCTAAAAATATTGTTATTTTCGATCAAGTGTTTATCCACTGTTAAAGCTGTTGGAATTTTTTTATGTAAAGACAATATGCTGATCCATTTCTGGAGCTATTTGAATAAATATCAAAATATTTGGATCTATAAATACCATGAAATTGGATGAAATACAGCTGTGGAATAGGGATTATCGGCAAATCAGGAAAGTGCATATTACAACAATAAATAATAACTAGTATTGTAACCGGCATTGCAACAGGAACATATTACAAAATAATGAAAAAAAATCTCATAGAAAATAACATATTTTCATAAAAAATAGACCAAATTTTTGTACATATAACATAATATTTATTACAAGGTGTAAAATTGTCATGGATTTAACTTTTAAGATATTTTTTTACGAAGTTTTGACTGTTATTCAGGTAATGATTAATTATGTGGTCTCTAATTTTAATTTAAAAAAAAATTATTGTGCACATAATAATAATAATAATAATATAAAAACCAAATAAATTAAGGAATTATTTTCTTAATGATAATGGGGTATCTTTTTCTTACATCACAAGAAAGAATTAAATATGTACACAAATTTATTTGGTTTTGATTGTATGTTCAGGAAATTTTTAAATCAACAAAATTCTTGCAGAAATTGGCATTCCAACTCGGCAATTAAGATCTCCTAATAATTATAAATTAAATTTTCATTGAATTGTTTCCATAGATGCTCAAATTAATCTTTAACCTCCTATATTATATTTACGACAAAATATTAGTAATTATTTTTTGAATTCAACTATTAAGAATTGATTGCTCTACCAATCAGATCTCATTAATTACGATTCACATCAGGTTTAGATTTAACAAAGGTACCAAATGTTGATAATTTGTTAGAATATCATGTACTGTGATTCAAATTAGATATGATGAATGATTGTAATTTATATATTGTTGTTGCAGTTAGTTATAATCGTGTAATTTGTGTGTTTAGGATAGTTTGTGGGAGAATATAGAGAAATTATTGCATCTATATATGGCCACTACGTGTGGTGAGTACATATTAAAATAAATTTAGATTTTTATACATAGAAAAACTTCAAAAAGATGTATAGAATAGAAAAGAAAATTATTTGTTTGCTTGGAGGATATAAATTTAATTTAAAATTTTATCTTTTAATTATGTTGACGGATCAGAATATCTACGTGCAAAAGCAAGATATGCAAAACAAGGAGACTATTGTGAATCTGCCGAATTTTTTATATATATCCAAAAAATAATAGAAATTTCAAAAAATATCCATGTTGTCTTGAAAATTCGAAAAATACCCAAACCGGAAAATTTTTTTCCGGATTTGGCCTCTAAATCCGGAAAAATTTTTTCCGGAAATTGAACTCCAAATCCGGAAAAAAATTTTCCGGTTTTAACATTTTTTTTTTTTTTTTTTTTTTTTTTTTTTTAGAGTTTCCGGAAAATTTTTTTCCGGATTTAACAATTTTTTTTTTTTTTTTTTTTTTTTTTAGTGTTTCCGGAAAATTTTTTTCCGGATTTAACATTTTTTTTTTTTTTTTTTTTTTTTTTTTTTTTTTTTTTTTTTTTTTAGAGATTCCGGATAAAAAAATTTAACTTAACAAATTTTTTTTTTTTTTTTTTTTTAAGAGAAAAATAGCTAAAATACTAAAATCTAACGCTAAAAAATCGAATTGTTTTTTTAAATATTTGTTTCATTAATTTAAAAAATTTCAAAATGGTGTAGAATAATTTAGAAATTATCAAAATAGCTAAAATACTGAAATCTAACACTAAAAAATCGAATTGTTTTTTTAAATATTTGCTAGATTACATTTTTTTATATATAATTAGCATATTTATACTAAAACAAGCCAAATTACTTGATTTATGCTGAATTACACTAAATTACAATAATTATGTAGAATTATGCTAGAATACGGTAAAGTACGCTAAATTACGTACGAATAGGGATAATATCTTTACTGAGAAGGCGAAAAACGACGACGAAACTTCAAACGGCCATAAAACGGCGCTCGAGTGTCCGATTTTAGCAAATGACCACTTTTCGGAAAGCTTGCGAAAATGCGCATGCGTCCGGACTCGCTTCGCCAGTTTTCCAAATTCAGAATCGCCAAAAAATAAGTAGAAGAGCCTCAAAACTTCAGTTGAAGTTTCCGATTAAGATTTTCATTTCTATTATTCAATCTACGTAGCTCAGTAAATTAGTTATGTAATAAACTTTTAGAACACCAAATTTTATTATTTTTGGAATTTTTTTTACTATTTTTATGATTTATGAAAGATGCCACAAAATAAGTCCCATTTATACGTAATTTAGCGTAATTTATCGTATTTTAGTAAATTTACCGTATTTTAGCACAAAATCGGCCCTATTCGTAGTAAAAAAAACAATTCGATTTTTTAGTATTTCTACACCATTTTGAAATTTTTTAAATTAATGAAACAAATATTTAAAAAAACAATTCGATTTTTTAGCGTTAGATTTTAGTATTTTAGCTATTTTTCTCTTAAAAAAAAAAAAAAAAAAAATTTGTTAAGTTAAATTTTTTTATCCGGAATCTCTAAATAAAAAAAAAAAAAAAAAAAAAAAATGTTAAATCCGGAAAATTTTTTTCCGGAAACACTAAAAAAAAAAAAAAAAAATTGTTAAATTCGGAAAAAAATTTTCCGGAAACTCTAAAAAAAAAAAAAAAAAAAAAAAAAAAAAATTGTTAAATCCGGAAAATTTTTTTCCGGAAACTCTAAAAAAAAAAAAAAAAAAAAAAAAAAAATGTTAAAACCGGAAATTTTTTTCCGGATTTGGAGTTCAATTTCCGGAAAATTTTTTTCCGGATTTAGAGGCCAAATCCGGAAAATTTTTTTCCGGTTTGGGTATTTTTCGAATTTTCAAGACAACATGGATATTTTTTGAAATTTCTATTATTTTTTGGATATATATAAAAAATTCGGGTGAATCTGGGACAGCTCAAATCAGGGGATTCCGTTACAACATATGCTGCGACGCACTTGAGTACTGCGTTTTGGACACATGTGGATGTGCTGGCAACGCACTCTGATCCAGATTGCGCTTCTTGACTCTTTTAAGCTTAATTCATATATAGATATATATATATTTCTTGAGTAGAACCAGGGTGTTCTTAAGCTTATCAAGTTTTTTGTGAGCTCAACTCTAAAATCTATCGAATTGATTTTAAATGATATTTTCAAACTGTTAGATGTTCAATCTATATTAAAATGTGCTTGGAGACCAAATTTTACATTTTTTGGAATTTTTTTACTATTTATTAAGCTGGTTTGAAAATTGATGTTTTTATTAAAATTCTGTACCGTTGAAAAACAGCGATTTTCAAACCATCTTAATAAATATTAAAACAATTCCAAAAAATGTAAAATTTGGTCTCCAAGCACATTTTAATATAGATTAAACATCTAACGGTTTGGAAATGTCGTTTGAAGTCAATTCGATAGGTTTTAGAGTCGAGCTCACGGAAGGACTTGGTGAGCTTAGGAACACCCTAGTTCTACGCATATTTCTTTACATTAAGCCTTTTGTCTTGGTCCATGGTTAATTCTATGTCGGAAAATAGACCACAAGTCGGCCAATACAGAGAGAATTAATCAAAAGTAGCTCTTTCGAAGGCTATATATAAAGGCTTAGGCTAGAATTATAAGGGGTATATAATGTTGAAAGGAATTGCTTGTTTAATGAGTATAGCTTTGTATTTTTATTTCTATATTTATATGAAGATGTTCTGATTCATCAACTACTATGATTAAAATATAAAATTTTGAATTGAATATCAGCTCACCGATCAAATAGTATGTCATTTTTTGATTTTATAAATCTATTTTTTTTTAATGTTTTTTTACGTGTAGAAGTCAAAATTTATTTAGATACGTACTTACCACAGGTACTCACCACAAATTTATTTAGTATGCTTTCTTTCGGTCTTGATTTATTTTTATTTTTAAATATCATTTAAAGAATTTTTGAATTGATTGATTATTGTTTGATCATGTTTTCATTTCTTTGTATTTTTAATATCATATAAGAAATGTTGATTGTCATTTAATGATCTCATTAAAATAAACATTATTATATTTTCTATTTTAGATACACAAATACATATAAATCCTAGGGAGAGGAGGATAACCCTTATAATAATAACAATAGTCATAATATTACAACAAAAGGTGTCATAATATGACAACAACACATAAATACAACTTATTTTGATGATTTTTTTCTCTTGTCCCATTAAGCAACATAACAAATTTTTTTTTGTTATGTATCAGTAAAAATAAAATATAGGTATGTCATTAAAGAATGTACTTTACATTTGTATGATGTTGGTCTAGGTTTTTAGTGTTGAATAATTTTTTTTTCATTGGCATGTTTTTTTTATGAAATTATGTTATTTTGTTTGAGATATTTTTTTGTTCTCTTATAATATGTTTCCGTTGCAATGCACGGACACGATCTAGTAATATATTATAAGTTGGCCATTGATTTTCAAGAAAAAAATACTGAAGAGATAAAATTAAGGTGAACTGTATTACGTATAAGAATTATTCTTAAAGTATTATTTTTGTTTCATTTGGTATATGAAAATCTATTAATTATTTTGAAATAATATACACATAAATGTTAATTTCATAAGAGACAAATATGTATTTTATAAAAAGTGTGCATTCTTCGAAAAAAATTTATAGGTATGGAACCATTGACAATGAATTACCACGACAAATTCAAAACCCAAAAAAATAACCCAATACTAAAATAAATTAATAAATTAGAATTTCAATCCTAAAAAGCAAAGATTTAAATAGCGTTTATCGCGTCATAGCGGAACGGTTAAAAAAACAGCGCTATGCCCATATAGCGGCGCTATAGCGCTAAATAGTGTGCTATAGCGCTAATATCGTCATAATTTTTATAGTTCAAAAACACTATAGGAGCACTATAGCGTGCTATTTAAAACCCTGCTAAAAAGACAGTAACATAATATCTCTTTCTTGAAGCTTTATATATTAGAATTCCATGCGGATACAAATCGTTGCCGTGAAGTTTACTTTGTACATCTTTTCTTTTCGTTTATTATTATATTAAATTCTCAAATTTTCTCTCCATCTTCCTAGTTCAGCCACATGTCACCTGTGTCGTATCATTTCATTATTCGTTAGTTAATATAGTTTTCTAACCGATGGAACTTTTATTTATTTATTTATCTATTTAGTTATTTTTGTAATGACCGACTGATGGAACTTCAACTTGTTAGTTGTTACCAGATGTCCCAAGAATCTCAATTCTCAACGCACAGAACAAAACAAACAAACAAAAAGTCAAAAAGTATAGAAAAAAATGTTATTTAGGAAACTATTGTTCATTTCTCTGGAATTAGTAATTTTTTTATTCTCTTATTAGTAATTTTGCACATATATGTTTCATCCCATTTAAATTATGATTTCAATTTAAATTTCAAAAAATACTAGATATATATAGACTTAATCTACATGGAAAAGCTCATTTGTTTTATTTTATATCTCTTGAACCCTTTTTGTGGTGCTCATGTTTTTGGTAAAATCGTTAGAAAACGTTGATATAAAGTTGTCGATGACTTAAATCATTAGATGTGGTTCAATTTTTCTCTCTAACATTCTTTCTCATTCATACCTTCTTTAGTTGGACATGGATAGCCCGACTTGGACCCGATTCGTCCGTTTGAACTAGAACTCGACTGCTAGACGGTTGGTCCCTCTGGACTAGGGTCCGGCTATAAGCTGGTTCTTCCTGACGGGTTCATACTCGACTTGAACTAGATGAGTTAACCCAACTACGATCTTGAGTTTACCTCATCAGTAGATTGGTATGCCAGACTGGGGTCATTTCCATATATAACTCAAGTATCTTGTACTTAACTCCAACAAAACTCAATGTTTTGTTGTACAGTACTGTCCAGACCTCATCATTCTGATCTGGAAACAGTTGAAATCAGATTTGTGTCGAACCAATGAGCATGCTAATTCTGGCATTAATACTAAGGTCATATTGACCATGATTCACCCCCAATTGCTAGCAAATAGTCTCCTTTATATCAAAATAATTTAGTCCAAGCTTACCGGGATCACAGTCAATCTATTTTGACCTTGTAAGACATCCCCACCAATGTAAATAGATACCATGAGATTCATTTTGGTTCAATAAAACAAAGACCTAAAATTATAAATTAACTAAATTAATTATTAACCTACTAAAAATATAAATAAAATTGAAAAAGATAAAGAAAAAAAAACTTACAGTAGAGAAGAAGAAGAGAATGGTTGTCAACCGAGGAGAGAGAAAGGAAGAGTGAGAGAATGAGCTATTCTGGCTAAGAGCAATTTTATAAGGTTTGTGGTTGTCATTTAAAACGGCAACCCATGTAACGAGCGAGTTGCCAATTCAAATAGCGACCCATTATGTGGACCGCCGTTTGAAATGGCGATCAATTCGTTATGGATCGACGTTTCAAATAACTGATAGTCTATTTGAAATTTTTACGAAAAACTGAGTCTTTATTTTTTTTTTTTAAAAGATGGTAAAATTAAAAAATTTGGGTCTATCAATAATGGATGTATTGCATTTTTTCTTTTTCTTTTTCTTTTTATTCTCCATTTTTCTCTCCGTCTTCCTAGTTCCTTAGTTAACCGATGGAACTTTTATTTATTCGTTAGTTAATTTAGTTTTCTCTTATGGAACTTTTTTTTTTTTTATTGAATGGATTAACCGATGGAGCTTGAACTTGTTAGTTGTTACCAGATGTCCCAATAATCTCAACGCAAAAAAATAAAAAATAAAAAAATCAAAGTGGAACAAAATGTTATTTAGGAAACTGTTGTTCATTTATCTGGAATTAGTCAATTTTTTATTCTTTTATTAGTAAATAATTTAGTTCTTTAATACTTTAAAATTTGGTCCTCAAAATTATGTCAGTCTTTGTACTCATAAGAATAAGTTATTGTGCACGTCTATTATCATCCGATTTAAATTATGATTCAATTTAAATTTCCAAAAAAATACTAGCTATATATATAGACTTATTAATCTACATGGAAAAGCTCATTTCTTTTATTTTATATCTCTTAAATCCTTTTTGTGGTGCTCATGTTTTCGAGCAAATCGTTAGATGTCGTTGTTATAAAGTTGTTCATGAGTTAAATTATTTTACTTTGCTGACGCTATCTAAATTTTTGTTCAACCTAATAATAAATTTAACCAATTGGACCGATTAGTTTGCACTTTGGCACGTAATTAATTTGAGTAAATTATTATGCAATAGAAAATGGCAGGGCAGGATCCCAGCTGAGCAGATGGACTCGGAATGAAATTCAAACCACGGATATCTTTATATTTCTACATTTTTTATTGGAGAAAAGGTCGTTTATCTCATTTACAAATTAATGCGGAAACGGACCAAGAAAATTAACCACCAGAAAATAATACGTGTTTTAGGTCCAATAAATATAGCTTGGAAACACACAAAAATATCACTATGTTAATTTTCTTTCTCGTAATTACTTGCCTTATAAATTAATAAGGTTCTAGTAATATAAAGCAAACAATTATTTCCATATGATGATTCGGAAAGTTCTTTATAGAATACTGACAACAATAATAGAAACCACAAATCCATACAATATAAATGTTTGTTGACAATCTAAATTTCTCAATACTTTTAAATTTTCATCAAATTTTCATATAATTTTAATTGAGCGATTAAAATTAATCTTTCTTTTTAGTTAAACTTATCAACAAAAAAGTATGTAGTGTTTCAAGTAGGGTTGCAAACGGATTGGATACAGATCGGTAGTGGTAAATCTATATTTCTATCTACTTTTATTTTTCGAATATGGATAAGAATTGGATATCCGTAGATATATACATAATATTTTTCATAATATATATTAAATTATAAGATATATATATTTAATATTCAGATACAGATAATTAAAATTTGAAATCATATCCGTTACAAATATTCAGATATCAGATATCTATATCTAATTTTCAGATACGAATTTAGACGGATAATATCTGATATGTTTACATCCCTAGCTCCAAGCGACGAATAGTAATAGAATGATAAAAGGTAAAGATCAACAATTTAAGAGCATTTCAATGCATAGTGACAATATTCGCGTTTTATTTGCGTTTAATTCGCGAATAAAACATTTTTGGAGTGTTTCCAAACCGAATCGCGTATTATTCGTTAACCGAACCTTCCGAATAAAATGCGAATTTTACGAATAATGCGCGTTTTTCTCACGTTTTGTTCGGAAAAAAAATTTACATTTCTCGCGCACTGGAACGAGTCTCTGCTGGGAGCACCCACGTGACACCTATGTTTAGGCACATTTCTCCATTTTAGTTATTTTTGACTATATTGATCTTCTGTGACAAATACAGCAGTATCTCTCGTATAGTAAATCATCAGTAATGAATTAAATATGCACTGAGGTCTTGTATTGTAATTCCGAATCATTCCCGAATTATACCCGAATTATTCTCGAATCACGAATTTTTGACCCTGCTGAACCGAACCCGAATTATTCATTTGTTGCTATGTTTCAATGCAATAAAAATGTCACAGGAAATCGGCATGTCATGAATCTCTACCATTCAGAAGGTGGGATCCACAATTTAACTCCTACTGTCATGAAAGTTACTACATATATATATTTTTTTTTCAATTTTTCAAGTTTCGTTACTCATTCTAACAATGAAAATCACTAAAGTTTAGTTGGTAGACAAAGTATTATATCAGGCAAAACAGGCAGGATAGCATTATAATTAGTATCATTTACTCGGCACTTTTGCATACCAACCCTTTTAAAATTTGTTAATTTAAAGAATCTCAATGGTGCTGTTCGGCAAGGCTTCCTTAAGCCTCCTTAATACTAAAAAAATCTTCTTTAGCTTTTTGAGCCGCTTAATCCTGTCGAACACCGCTTTCTTAGCTCGGATTAAGATCACCTTATTTAACCTCATTTTATCCGTTTCTTAATCTTCTGTTCGGGCCATAAGACACCTCTACATCTTCCTTTAGCTTCCTTAGCTATCACCCATGGATTAAGACAACTGAACATTAATTCCTTAAACCTTCTTAAAACTTAATCCTAGTGCAGATTAAGAGGTGTTGTCAAACAACCAAATGTATTTAATGATCATAATAATTTTTTAGATTTATGCTCATTTTTAAAATTTAGATTAAATTAAATTAATTTTTTTAATTTTCTGTCTTATCTATCAGATCTATCTTGGTTTTATGACTCCAATTGGATTTCATTTCTAGCCTATCTTAACTTGACTGAAAATAAAAACTTAGTTGTTATTATTGCTGTTGTTGTTTCTCTTCTCTGTGAGAAAAAAAAAACTAATTTTAAATAATTTCTAAAATCACATCAATATAATATAAAATCAATTATTGTCTCCCTTCAAGATTCATACTTAAAAAAATGATATATGGTGTTGCAGGCGACTTCACATTCACTCAAATATATCATAGTTAGACAATATCTGAAATTTTCATCTTAAATGTAATTGTTGATCAGTCTTCTTCAAAATTATCTCTGTGTCAATCACATAGTGACAATTGTCATCTACCTAAGCCGAAGTATCTAAGAGACTAAGACGACATAGCCTCGTTGCGGCTTAAACAATTCAATAGAGAAATAGTTAAGTAGGTACACTTTTAATTACACGTGACAAGGAGATAGATAACCAAATATTGGTTGTGTAGTGAGGATATTTGGTAATATGGATAATACGGATTCATTCATGCTCTGAATTTATAGTTTTACTTTTAAGTTCAAATAGTGGACCGAACTATTAAAAATAATTATAATTATCATATGATAATATTTTTTAGACAAAATTTCAGTTTTTAGGATTTTTTTACTATTTTTTAATATGTAGAAAATCATTATTTTTTTAGTGGTCCAAAATTTTCAAACTAAGTAATTTTCTACGTATTTAAAAAATTTGTAAAATATAGTCTACAAATACATTTTCATATGAAAATCATGTTGAACAGTTTAAATTAACAATTTGAATTTTAAAAACAAACATATAACTCGATAGCGCGAGCCGTCGTGTAATATGCAACAATTTGTATATCTTCCATATAGGAAATAGAGAAATTTGATATAGAATGCAACAATTTGTATATCTTATGGAATTGACTAAAACGATATATTTCCCCTTTTTTTTAATGAAATGTCCCTTTTTTTCACTCAAAAAAAAGTAAAGCGCAATTGCGCAAGTCTACATTAACATTAACTGTACGCAAGTTGTCTTCTCACCTTCTCCAATTGATACTTTCATATCTTCGTTAAAATTGACAGTTAACTGTTCTATGTCGTCATGTAACTATTTTCCGACCGACAATAAAATTTTGGAGGTGGATATTCCAAAGATATTGGATTGAGATCGTCAAGAACATTGCAAAATTTTACACGGAAAATCAAATCGAAGAAAAAAAATTTGGGATTTATATATACTAATTAAGTCTCATTTTGTTAGGTGGAGCACTAATGGGAAATTTTACAACATTGTGGGTAGAGTTATTAATATGCCGTGTACTAAATTAGATGCAATTTAAAATTTAATTAGTTATATATTGAGTTATTTGGGGAAATTAACTATTTAATTTAGTAGAATTTGATTAATAGCTAAATTCAGATTATATCATATATTGCTTATTTTCATAAATACTATCAAACTTTATCATATATTGCTTATTTTCATATATTGAGTTATATATTGCTTATTTTCATAAATTCAGATTATATCTACATGATAAAGAATATATCTATTGTGTTCGTTCTTTTAATTTCGACAAACTTTAATCTCTTTAAAAAATAATTTGCTTGTTAAGATAATCAGTCTTTGATTTAGTGGCAAAGACAATATCTTCCGTATGGGAGATCACAAGTTCGAAACTCAGATGGAGAAATTAATTATAGATATTAATTAGTTAAGTAGTTTGACCTTCAACTTTTACTCAAAAAAAATATTTTACTTGTTAATATACAGCTTATTTTCATAAATACTGTTTTTTTTTTTAAATAAGGGACTCATTAACTTGACAATAATTACATTTTATCTCGATGCAGAGAGAGGAGACTCCTGGCAATTCGTGTTGAACATGCAGAAGTACTAATATAGTAATTTAAGCTCTCATTTTCACTTGTACACATGTATAAGCCAGATCATTTGTATGATTGCGTCAGTTTGAGTATTAAAATAAAACTATGTCACAATTGAGTTATTTGCTTGGAGTTCACCTAATCTCTTTGCCACGCATAATCTATCTAAATGGACTTTGCTGCCTTTCCGAAAGAAAAGCAGGAATCTGCTTTTCCAGATTCAACCATTCAAATTTTTCTATTTGCGTATCTCGATAAAAAAAAACTTTTTCATGCACAAATCTCGACAAATTTGAATGATTGGATCCGGAAAAAACAGGTTCCTGCTTTTCTCTCAGAAAAGCAGCAGAGTCGGACTCTAATCTATCATGGTGATGATTATTTTTATTTTATTTTATTTTATTATTATTATTATTGTTGTTGTTGTTGTTGTTGTTGTTATTATTATTATTATTATTATATTATTATTATTATTATGAGGTGGGCTACTGGAGAGTAAAGCCCAAATCCCATATTTTACTTCATGCTCATATTTTGCGATTATATAGTTCAAACAGTCAATTCAAACAGTTAAACATCTCCATATTAAATGTATTTGGAGATCAAATTGTACAATTTTTTGAAAAAAAAAATTATTTTTTTAGAATTTTTAAAATCACTGTTTTTAAAAAAATTGTGGACCTGAAAAACAGTGATTTTCAAAAATTCTAAAAAAATAATGTAAATTTTCCCAAAAAAATGTAAAATATGTGTTCAGATCGAATGTTTGAATATTGAAAATAAAGATATGAATAAGAAGATAACCTTCTTATTTCTCAAAGCACCATAACTCAACTTTATTATTATTAATTTTTTAAGAAGAAGAATAAGGATCATGTCCTTATTTGTCCTTTATTGTTGTTGTTGTTGTGACCATGATGATGATGATGAGTGAGGTTATGGTAATATGTATATTACAAAGTTATATGTGCTATGGACTTATATCTATGTTTTTAAAATTTAAATAATCGATTAAAAAATTGCTCAACATAATATCATATCAAAATGTACTTTCACATCAAACTTTATATTTTTTTTTTTTTAAACTTTTTACAATTTTGGTACCCAGCTAGAAAATCACTTCATATAAAAATATTTGGACCATTCGAAACAAGTGATCTTTTACCTATATAAAAAATAGTAAAAAAACTCCTAAAATAATGTAAAATTTGGTCTCTAAGAATATTTCATATGGAGTTCATTTTAAAAATGTTCGGATGAACAGTTTGAACTTAAAGATAGAAATATAGATCGATAGCACAGATGGATTTGTAGTATGCCTATTACCATATAACCTCACTATATAATAATTATTATTATTGAAGTAGAACTTGGGTGTTCCTAAGTTCACCAAGTCCCTTTGTTAACTCAACTCTAAAATCTATCAGATTGGTTTCAAATAACAAATTCAAACCGTTGAAATCCTTCTACCTTACGAGTGATGCGTCCACATGCAAAAATTTTAAAATTTTAAATTAATTTTGTATAGAGTCAAGTAGTCAAAAGGTTTCCAAAAAATGAATGAATTAAAACTAATTTATAAATCTTCTAATTTTGACACTTGAGTTTATACTAAATTAATTTGAAACTGTAAAATTTTCACATGTAGACCAGTGTTGTAAAAAACGGTCTTAACGGCCGATTAAACGGCGGCCAAACCGTTACGAATATACTAAACGGATGCCTGTTAGCGGATGAGAACGATTAATCGGCCGTTTATTCCGATTAATCGGTCCAGAATTTTCAGATCAAGTGATTTTCTACCTATCTAAAAAAATAGTAAAAAAATTCGAAAAAATGTAAAATTTGGTTTGCAAGTACATATTTATTTTATAATCATGTTGAACGGTTCAGATTGACCGTTAGGATTTTGAAAACTCAAATATTGAACCGTAGCAATGCCCAATCCGTGCTATGCATAGTACTGTAGCCTCACTCTTCTTCTATTATTTATATACCATATATTTTTCTTACTTACTAATGTAATTTTTTCAATTAGTACGACGTGTACATTTATGAAATTAAGTTGTTATCATAAACTAAGTTTAGTGATTTTATGTTGGAATATTTCATTTATTTCAAATAATATGTTATTAGTATTTGAAAAAACTTAATTCTCAAATTTATTTTTTCATTAAATAAATGTGTTACTTACACATGTAAAAATATTTATGTGTTAAGAAGAAATAAGCGTAGTGTCATGTTATAATAATAAAACTAAGTTAGATTAAGTTTATTTGATAAGTTTAATGAGTTCAATAAATTATTTTTAATAAATTATGATATATATACATAAATTTAATAAAAACGCTAAATTGTCCGCATAATTCCGATTAATCGGCCGCATACCGATTAATCGCTTGACGGTACCCCATCCGTCCGACGACCGCATACCGTTATTTACAACACTGATGTAGACACATCACTCGTAAGGTAGAAAGATTTCAACGGTTTGAATTCGTCGTTTGAAGCCAATTCAATATGTTTTAGAGTTGAGTTCACAAAGAAGCTTAGTGAACTTAGAAACATCCTAGTTCTAATCTTGTTATTGTTCTTTTTGTATATATTTATCAAATTTGGTATCTTTTATTTCCGTGAGCATTACCTACATGGAATATCAAAGGTACGTGGATGATGATCGTCGCAATTGGGAATTCGGATTAACTCAACTTTTGGGTTTTAGATTGGGACCGTTCGATTCTAATCCGCAAAAATTCATCACCGAAGTGAGCGCACACATCCTGACGACGAATTCGAATCCTGAGACAATCCCGAGCATCGAATTCGAATCGGACGGTCTCGATCCAAAACTTTATTTATCTTGAAATTTTAATTATTTATCTTGAAATGTAATTAAATTTGTGTTTGTATAAAGGTTTTACATAGTCTAGTTCTCCTAATAAAATGATAAATGTGTATTAGTTGTCTAATAGTTAAAGAGTTTTACTTGGTGTTTGTGAGCTTTTGAGTTCACTTATTATTGACCACAATTTTTTTTTCCACATATTAGGTATTTTATAGTTTAACCCTCCTATTCAAACTTTCTAGTTCCACCAAAACTAATCATCTGTCTCATGAGAAAATAAATTTTGGTTTATATATCTAAATTATCAAACGTAAACTTAATTAGATTGACTGATACTAGTTAAGGCGCCTTTTGTTGTAATGTATCCGTTTATGTAGATCAAATAAATCGGTGTCCTATTTTAGGAGACCAATAACAAGAAAATATATTGGAATTGGGTTTCGTCAAAAGAATTTATGACATATTTTTTTCAAAATCGAATTTAAATTATCTGATCTTTATTAAAATTCGTATATTTGTGTTATATAGCGAAAATACAGACGCGTCTGCTATGAAATACGGGCGCATTTGCTATTAACTACGCAACCCAAGTGTGGAACATAACCCTTAGAGCATTTACATTTCAGCAACTCAAATGAGTTTCTAAATAACTGTTAACCACTTTTTAGAAATTGATGTCTCTAAAGTTTCTAACTCTCACATTCCTGAAATTAATTTTAGAGTTTCTATTAAGCCACGTCATCAATAAATTAATAAGGAGAAATAATTTAAGCCAATTATTTGACCAGCATGGAGTTTATAAACAGTTTCTTAATAAGAAACTTTCATGCATAGTTTCTAAATAAGAAACTCTCTCACATCTCTGAAACTGGATTAGAAACTGCCACATCAGATTAGAAACTCTCATAGTACCAGGGATGTAGATTCTCTTAGAGCATCTACATCCCTAAAACCCTTAGAGTTTCTAATCTGATGTGGCAGTTGCTAAACCAGTTTCAGAGATGTAGATGAATTTCTTATTTAGCAACTTTGCTCAATAATTTATTAATAAGAATCGTTTATAAACTGTGACGTGGCGAAACGATTCGCTAAAATTTCTTTCTCTTGCAGATATATCTTAATAAGAAATTTTATAAACTGTGCGTGACAATTAGGAAACTCTAATTTTAGTTTCAGGGATGTGGATGTTTAAAAATTAAGAGAAGTTTAATTTCTAAAAAGCAGTTAACAGTTATTTAGAAACTCTAATAGTTTCAGAGATGTAGATGCTTTTAGGTACCATCTGAAACTGTGGACCACAGCTAATAGCTGCACAACCTAATTGAATATGCAGCTATTAGCTACTCTATGTTCTGACACTGAAAAGTCTAGAAAACAATGTCAATTATTTTATTATTTTTTTAAAGATGGTAACAAAAATAAATCGGTCTATCTGATCCAAAGTTTTGTAAAAAACCGTTAATAGTTAACGGCGGTTAAACCGTTACGAATACATTAATTGGAAGTTTATTAATAAATTTTTCCGATTAATCGGCCGATTATTTCTGTTTATTTTAGTGGATATTTATTTTTATATTATTATTTTTCTGTAACTGTGTGATAATAAGTTTCATAAATTATGTATTGGAGTTTTATTTGTACTTGGATATACATCCAACATTTTTTATATATGTTTTCTCTTCTTACTTATTTTGAAATTGATTAATTCTTCTATTATATATATAACATATGTTTTTCTTACTTACTGATGTAATTTTTCAATTAATACGACATGTTCATATATGAAATAAAGTTGTTATTATAAACTAAATTTAGTGATTTTATGTTGGAATGCTTCATTTCTTTCAAATAATATATTATTAGTATTTGAAAAGGCTTAATTTTTGAATTTATTTTGCGTTAAATAAATGTATTACTTACAAATGTAAAATGTGTATATGTTGTTAAAAAGAAATAAGCGTAGTATCATGTTATAATAATAAAAATAAGTTAAATTAAGTTTATTTGATAAATTTGATGAGTTAAATAAATTATTTTTAATAAATAATGAATATATATACACACATTTTAATGAAAACGATTAATCAGCCGCATAATTCTGATTAATCAGCCACATACTGACTAATTGCTTAGCAGTACCCGATACGTCTAACGAGCGCATACCGTTATTTACAACACTGATTCTAATCCACTCGAATTATTTTGTTTATTTATTGCACCTTTTGTGTTAAAAACGGTGTGGCTTCTCGTTTGACTCGGTACATGATTAGCAGAAGATTAAAGGGTACAGAAAATCCCGTCCATAGAAAGATAAACTTTTGCAACATATATGAGAAGGAGACAGGAGTAGGTCCGATGGGCATCGGACCTAGAGTTAGATTCAATTAGCTCTGTCACCGTACGATTAGCATCAAGATCTATATGCACGGAAATTGATACAGTCTTACACGGATTTTGATGCAAAACACACGCATCTTGATGCAGATCGGATGGTCATCACACCCATCGAACCAAGGTAGGTCCGATGGGCATCGGACCTACTCTCATTCCATATGAGAAGACAAATTTCATTGTTAAGTTACATCTCATGTCCCTCTTTCTGACAAGACTCAATCCTTTTTGGTACATTTGTTTTTCCTTTTTAAAAGGCTTTATTTTAAAGCATCATATATCTTCTATGTAACCAATTATGATTAATAAAAACAAGGATTGACCTTTGTTCTTTCTAAAAATAAATAAATAATAAATCCTATTCATCACAGGCGGTAGGTAAAATAAGAAGTACAGTTTATTTTTCTATATTATATATTATGTCAAGTTCAATTATGATGATCGACTCCACAAATTTCAAAAACTAATGTACAATTGAGTTGTCATGTTCTGTACATTAATTGAAAAAAAATAAATCTAAATAAACATTTCAGCAAAGTCATCCATAAAATTCCTAAAAAGAAGAGAAACTTGTTTGTATGCTCCACAGGCTGATGGGATTATAAGTTTGTCAGAAATTAATTCATGTTTTATACAAAATTTAAATCTAAGACAATCGAAGTGACATAATTTTAACAGAAATATAGAAAATAAAAGCTTTTTGTAAAGCGAAAGTGGACCAATTTTTTTTATAGGAATTGTTGTCAAACATTCTTTAATAGTTTAATGTCTATCTTTTTTTCTCAAAATAACTTGGACTCACAAATGTTAATTATCAACATAACAATTGACCAAAAACTGTCCGATTTGAGACGGAGCATTCAAACAAACATACAAAAATTCTATGAGCATTCAAGTAAACATAATTAATAAAGAGTGAGGCTATGGTGCTATGCATAGCACGGATGACTAGTGTACTACGGCTCAATATGGTACTTTTTAAAATCCTAACGGCCGATCCGAACCGTTCAATGTGATAACCATATGAATATGTACTTGCAAACTAAATTTTATATTTTTTCGAATTTTTTTACTATTTTTTTGGATAGGTAGAATTTTGATGGTCCAGAATTTTCAGAAAACACTGATTTTTCTACCTATCTAAAAAAATAGTAAAAAAAATTCAAAAAAATATAAAATTTAATTTGCAAGTACATATTCATATGGATATCATATTGAACGGTTTGGATCGACCGTTAGGATTTTAAAAAGTACCATATTGAGCCGTAGTACACTAGCCATCCGTGCTATGCATAGCACCATAGCCTCACTCATTAATAAAAAATTAAATCATAGGAATGTCTAAGCACCCATTTCTAATGAAGTAAACATAATAAATAAAAATTCTATGAGCATTCAAGTAAACATAATTAATAAAAATTAAATCATAGGAATGTCTAAGCACCCATTTCTAATGAAGCAAACATAATTAATAAAAATTCTATGAGCATTCAAGTAAACATAATTAATAAAAATTAAATCATAGGAATGTCTAAGCACCCATTTCTAATGAAGTAAACATAATTAATAAAATTTAAATCATAGGAATGTCTAAGCACCCATTTCTAATGAGGTAAATCAGTCTCTGATCTTGGGCTTTATCTGGATAGGCCATTGATTTTTGTAATGCAGTTCAGTTTCTTTTTAGGTCGAATACAATGATAACTAAAATAAAAAATAAATACAAATATTATTATAACAATATAATTTTTTAATTTGATTTGCACTTTTAAAAATATGGTTAACACTATCAGTTAAGACATTATTTATTGTACGAAAGGTTATAGGTTCGAATTTTAAATATGCCATTGGATAATTTCAACATTTTGTTTTAGTAAAAAATGCAGGTCTATTTATTTAACTGTTTAATATAAAAAAATATTCAAATTTCGATCCTTTAATTTTTCACACCGGAAGAATTATTTTTGCCGGACCGAATAAAGTTGAACATCTTGACCTTTCACCTCGTGCTTCATAAAGAAAAAAAAAAGAGCGCCATCTCCTATGAAAAAAACGTGCTGTATGAGCATTTAATGCTTATTTGAATTATACAATTAGGATTGAAGATTGTTATAAAAGGCGGTTTTGATAAATGATGAGTCACTAGAATGGCCAGGTTTAAAAGTCGTATGTTACTTGTTCTATATGAGGTGAGTATTTTGCAAATCCAAGCAACTGATCCACGCTAAGACCATTAATCTGTCTTTTTCGATTAATTTACCACAAAATCCTCATAACCACCAAATTAGTTAACAGTTTAAATTATGAACAATGATTTATGTTTGAATCTAATTTAATCAACTCCCAACATCAACTAATTAATTTTTTTTCGATTAACCGTCCACATATATAGTTGTGTAATTATAAACTCTGATGCTTAATGTCATAATTATTATTAAACATCGTTATGTATCAACATTTATACATCATATCTGCAGTAGGTGAATAATTTATTTTAAAAAACTATAAAATCTATTATCGATATTTTTAGAGTAGAACTAGGGTGTTCTCAAGTTCATCAAGTTCTTTTGTCTAAAACTGATTGGATTGACTTTAAATAACAAATTCAAACTGTTGAAACCCATCTATCTTAAGAGTAATGCGTTTACATGCAAAAAATTTAAACTTTCAAAATTAATTTAATATAAAATCAAGCAGTAAAAACTTAGAAGGATTATAAATTATTTTTAGTGCATTCATTTTTTTTGAACGTTTTTTAACCACTTGGCTCTATACAAAATGAATTCAAAAATTAATTTTTTGCATGAATACGCATCGCACGTAAGGCAGATTGGTTTCAACAGTTTGAATTTGTCATTTAAAGCCAATCCGTTAAATTTCAGAATTAAGTTCACTAAGAGACTTGGTGAACTTAAACACTCGAGTTCTACTCATATTTATAATATATATATATATATATAGAGAGAGAGAGAGAGAGAGAGAGAGAGAGAAGTGGCTAATATCAAAACGTTTGTTTCTAAGCCCTCGTGCAACCGAATGGTTTTCGGATTTTCAAAGTCCAAACGGTCGATCCAAACCGTTAGATGTGATCTCTATATTAAGATGTGCTTGGAGACCAAATTTTACATTTTTTTTGAATTTTTTTACTATTTATTAAGCCACTTTGAAAATTGCTGATCCGGATGAACAATAAAAACAGTGCAACCGAATTCTGGACCATGTGATCAGCTATTTTGAAAGTGCCTTAATAAATAGTAAAAAAATTCCAAAAAATGTAAAATTTGGTCTCCAAGCAGATTTTAATATAGAGATCACATCTAACGGTTTAGATCGACCGTTTGGACTTTGAAAATCCGAAAATCATTCGGTTGCACGAGGACTTAGGAACAAACGTTTTGATATTAGCCTCTCTCTCTCTCTCTCTCTCTCTCTCTCTATATGAGGAGGGTTCCAATGCCTCATGCCTTTCATACCTCATCATACCTCATATTTTATATCTTCATTTTCAAAGTCTAAATTGTCGATCTGAACTGTTCAACATGATATCCATACTAAAATATGGTTGGGATGAAATTTTATAATTTTTGAAAAAAATTTACTATTTTTTAAGATGGGTAGAAAATCACTATTTTTTTAACGGTTCAAAAACAATGATTTTGTACCTATCTTAAAAAATAGTAAAAAATTTCCAAAAATTATAAAATTTCATCCTCAGGCATATTTTAGTATGGATATCATGTTGAACGGTTCGGATCAACAGTTTGGACTTTGAAAATGAAGATATAAAATATGGGGTATGATGAGATATGAAAAGCATGAGATATTGGAACCCTTCTCTGTATATATATATATAAACGTCTAATTTCTGAAAAATTTAATCAATCACTTAACAATAATAATTTATCTTCCAAATTAAAATTATTTTTAAGAAGACTGAGATTGGATAATGATTAATAATAGAATACGAACTCGCCACGTGTCCATTAATAGAAGATTTTAGTATACTCTAACGAATCCGGCCGATTGGAATTTACTTACACGTGACATTACAACAAGCCGCATCAAAACCAGACTCTATTGATAATATAATTCAAAAGCTAATTTGCTAGCACCTAATAAGCAGCAATCGCAATCAATTTTTTGTCGATTCACCAAAAGACACGCGTTGGTTCAACCTACTCGGGGGAATAAAATGGAATATAAGAATGTTCTTTTGTTGTTTTGTTGCACAACGATCAACTGTTTTGTATATAGTAATAATATTTTGTGCTAGCCGATATAATTTGGTAAGGATAATAAAATTATCTATATTAGATTATATACCAGACAAGCGTAGCTTCTTCAGACATCTGAAATTTTTTATTTTCTCTTGCATGTTGTTGAGGTTGCATGTCTGAGATTCAAATCTACCAGACAATATTTCGGTGACATTCGTTTGTGTTACTAAAATATTGGCGTTGTTTCTGCGTTTTAAATTCACAAAATTGTTGTCATAAATTCAACTTTTTCCACATTATTTTTTATTAGATATGATCAGCTGGACTAAAAATATAGAATTTTGCTTTTTGAGTTAATTTATGTTATTTATGACATCTTATAATCACGTTTAAATCTTGTCGGAATTGGTGATAAAGGAAATAAAGAGAACTCAGAAATTATTTCATTAATCGCTAATTAATTCTGTACAATGCTAGCTTCATATATAATTATTCGATTACAGGAAAAACAAAGTAATTTAATCAAATAATTAAGAGGAATTGATGAGATTGTGACACGTCAGTATCTCAAGACTAATTATTAGAGCATCTCCATTCCAGCAAACGTTTAGCAATTAATTTGAGATACATCGCTGACTTTAGCAATTAAAGGGATTCATAATTTCTAAATTACTCCATTCCAGAAATTTAGAGTTGCTTTTAAAGCAAACTTGCTAATTTAAAAACGGTGATACATCCCAGTAATTATATTAGCAATTAACGCATCATATTAGCAATTTAAAAGAAATCACCGTTGTAGATACTCTAAAGAGTTGCTTTTAAAACAAATTTGCTAATTTAAAAACTGTGGTACATCCCAGCAATTATATTAGCAATTTAAAAGAAATCACTGTTGTAGATGCTCTTAGGCCTTACAATTATTACCCGTTGGCAGCCGCTGCCAAGGTTTCAAAAAAAAAAAAAACTATCGCCCGTCCAATGTTTAGTTATGACAATCATGGCCCCATCGTTCAGTCTATCTACTCCCTTCATTTTTGCTATTCAGTTCCACCTGGTTCCACTGTCAGCCTCTGCTTATATTGTTTAGATCTCTCTAATCAGTATGGTGTTATTTGACTGCGTCCGAATTTGTTATTACTCTACTGTTATTTTTTAGGAGAGAGAAAAGAGAGAGAGAGGAGAGGAGGATTTAGGTTTTTATTTTAAACGGAGCCAATTCGGCTCTTGTCTATAACATAGGGGATTCTTTAATATTAGTGCAAATTTAGTTCACACGAATCTTAAAACTGATTGGATGATCGACATGTATTAACTCAAAAGATTATCTTTTGAGTTAACGTAGAGGATGCGAATTCAAAGGGATAAAAGGTCAGATCCCAGTTATATTTGACAACATTTTTAATATTTTTACTTGCATAATTTTCGGATCATTAATTTCTTTGACATTTTTTTTGTTTAAAATCGTACTATTCGTTTGAGCCTTTAAATATCTCCCCTCCTAAATTGTCTACTTAGTATTTACTTGTTGAATAATTAAATTTAAATTTAATTCCATTATTATTGCCAAACGGTCCTATATATTTTATTGCTGACAGGTTGGGACCTCCTATTGTAATGAGTTGGAGGTTTTAATTTCCTGACCGTTTCGGAATTCTTCTCCTCTTTTGAAGAATTTAACTAAAGTAAAAATCCGTTATGGCTGTCCTTAAATGGGCGGATCCAGGATTTTCGTCAGGGAAGACAAAAAAATATCGAATCGGATTTAAATCTATTAACTAATTGGATACTCGATAAAAAAATAATACTTTAATTTATACTTTCCAATGCTTTGACTTGTAGTTTCTAATTCTCTGACTTATAATTCTAATTACCAATCAAAATTCAATAAATTTATTTCAATTTTAACCCTAAATTTAACCCGAATTACAAATCAAACATCCAGGAGGCAAAAAAAAATTCCAGAGGAGGGACAAAGTCAGTCGGAACCGATAAATCTCCACTAAAACTCAAAATTCAGAGGGGGCAGCTGCCCCCTGGAATACACTGGTCCGACCCTGCTTAAATCCAACTTTCCTGACATTTCAATGTAACAATATTTATTTAGTCATGTACTATCATTGTTAGTCTTGGAATCCAAAATAATTGATCAATTCAGTAATTTATATTTCTACCATGGCTCTATACTCTCATTAAATAGCTTTATTCTTTTCAAGAAATTTATATATTGGTTATTGAGTAGAACTAGGGTGTTCTTTAGGTCACCAAGTCTTTTTGTAAATTTAACTCTAAAATTTATTGTATTGGTTTCAAACGATAAATTCAAACCGTTGAAACTCATCTACCTTGCGAGTGATACGTCTACATGCGAAAAAAATAAATTTTCGAATTAATTTTGTATAGTGTCAAGTAGTCAAAAAAGTTCAAAAAATAAATGCATCAAAATTATTTATAAACCTTCTCATTTTGACAGTTTAATTTTATACTAAATTAATTTGAAAGTTCGAAATTTTTGCATGTTGACTCGTCACTCACATGGTATATGGGTTTCAACGGTTCATAATCGTCATTTGAAGTCAATCCGATAGATTTAGAATTTAGTTCACAGAAGGACTTGGTGAACTTAAGAACACCCTAGTTCTACTCTTGGTTATTTTATTTTAAATTTGATCTTTATATAAGTATTATCGTAGTCCTAACTGTAAATAAATGGACCTAAAGTAAATTAGTCTGCACTATAACAATATTTAATGAGTGAGGCTATGGTACTTCGGCTAGTGTATTACGGCTCAATATGGTAGTTTTTAAAATCCTAACGGTCGATCCGAACCGTTCAATGTGATATCCATATCAATATGTACTTGCAAACTAAATTTTATATTTTTTCGAATTTTTTTACTATTTTTTTAGATAGGTAGAATTTTCAGTGTTTTATACAAATTCTGGACCATCAAAATTCTACATATCTAAAAAAATAGTAAAAAAATTCGAAAAAATATAAAATTTAGTTTGCAAGTACATATTCATATGGATATCACATTGAACGGTTCGGATCGACCATTAGAATTTTAAAAAGTACCATATTGAGCCGTAGTACACTAGCCGAAGTACTATAGCCTCACTCATATTTAATTATAAGTACAATATATCAAATCGAGTTTGAGTTAAAATTAATTAGAGCTATCCACACCAAGATTGGAGTAGGTCCGATGCCCAACTCTAGCACCGTACGATTAGCACTAAATCTGTATGCACGAAAATTGATACATACTCGCACGAATTTTGATGTGAAGTGCACGAATCTTGATGCTGATCGGATGGTCATCACACCCATCGAACCAAAGTAGGATGGGCATGAATTCATCCACACCTCATACAAATTTGAACTCGCACTACACACGAGCTCGGTTATTAATTTTTATCTTATATATTTTCACGTTATTGAAGAATAAAGTATAATAACTATCATCATTCATTTCTAGATGAAACTTATTTAATTGTTAATATTTTATTGGTTCTTATAATAAATTGAAAAAAAAAAATACATTTATATATATAAAAAATGTATAGATATGATATTATAGTAGATTTCAAGATATTTCAAGTTAATAATATAATTATAAATCGAGTTATCGGTCATTGAAAGATATGCACAATATTAAATTCCTTTGATTATTGGGATTGTGATAGATAAAGAGATAATGAAAACCCTAAACAATGTACAGTGACTAAGAAAATGAATGTTTCTAGATACTTAATCAAAATATTAATAAGGTGATTTTGATTAATTATGATTTGATTATGTTTCTAGATACTCTATCTAGGTCTTCCCAAATTGGAAAGTTATGATTTGATATTTATAAATAAACATTAAATATTAACATCTCGATATTTAATATTTCTATTTGATGAGATTTATTAAATTACTATAATGGATAATTAAACGAACACAGCTCATAAACCGATTGCAACCTTAATCTCATGGATATATTTCAATATAATAAATTAATAATGCAAAGAGATAGCGAGATGGATTTGCTAAAAGAAAAAATTGCGCCATTGAGAGAGACGCTGCATAGAATCACTTCAGAATGCACGGTGTCTGTATTTTGATCTCATAAATTTTATATTTTTTATGGTACAGAACAAAACAAAACAAAAAAGCTGTTTTCTAGCACTTTCGCTTTACCTTATTTTGCCCGGTGTCTGGTTCCAACTTCCATTCCAAATTTCCTGTGGTTACGGTATACGAGACGGAGTGGGGCCCACATGACCGACAGCTTATTGAGATGTTGCAACCGTTGGAGGCTTGTAGCGGTACAGGTGCGAATAATGGTTTCGCTTTCACAAAATGGACACCTTATCAAGCCTTGAATTCGTTTGAGGAAACCTCATCCATAATATTTAAGGTTTTCAATCTTTACCTGTTTTTGAGGTCTTTTTTGGTCGGAGCCGTTCGATTTGCATCAAAATTCGTATACCTTAATTAGCACGAATTTGACACACAACGAACGGCTTCAAACGGACATCAAACCGATTCTAAAGTATTATTGATTGGAGTGAGGATATGGTACTATGCATAGCACGGATGCATCAGTGCTACGGCTTAATATTTGAGTTTTCAAAATCCTAACGGTCGATCCAACCGTTTAACATGATTATAAAATGAACATGTACTTGCAAACCAAATTTTAATTTTTTCGAATTTTTTTACTATTTTTTTAGATAAGTAGAAAATCACTGTTTTTGGATGGTCTAGAATTTTCAGATCAAGTGATTTTCTACCTATCTAAATAAATAGTAAAAAAATTAGAAAAAATGTAAAATTTGATTTGCAAGTACATATTTATTTTATAATCATGTTGAACGGTTGGATCGACCGTTAGGTTTTTTGAAAACTCAAATATTAAGCCGTAGCACCGATGCAACCGTGCTATGCATAGTACCATAGCCTCACTCTATTAATTGTTTTAGTTCTGGTATCACATTTCCAGAACATTCTTCTGACGCAAGAGAAAAAAATATACTAAGCGTTCTGTGGGCTCTGTTTTGTTCGTGGTAACCTATGTATTATTCTGCTTGTACGAGCTTAAAAAAATATGCTATCAAAAGTATGGTGCAACCTCATTCGCTAAGTTAAATAATAATTGCATAATATTAAACAACAGACTCAATCGTTAGTGGTTGACTCAGGATTTTGTGGGGTCACTTAGAATTTCTTTTTTAGAAAAAAAAAATGAAAAGTTGCTTCCGATTGATCTCCCTAATATAGAAATGAACTCTGCTGAATGAAAAGTAGGAACTTGTTTTTTTGAATTCAATTATTTAAATTTTTTCATTCATGTATTTTGATAAATAAATTTTTTCATGTACAAATCTCGACAAATTTTGAATAGTTTGATCCAGAAAAACAGGTGCCTACTATTCTCTCAGAAAAGCAACAGAGTCGGACTCCCTAATATATGCTTTGCTACAAGAGTACAAGACTGTTGAGAAGGGGTTTTATAATGGAGGCATGGCCCCATAATTTAGAAGGAAAAAAAATACCATTTATTTTGAATTTTTGTACTTATTACAAATATAGGAAAAATTGTTGAAATATTTTCCAGTAATTATTAAGAGGGCTTTTAAAAATAAAACAGATTTTTACAAATTAAAATTCTATAAATAAAAATCAAGTTAATTTAATGATGTATGAATAAAACTAAAATAAATTGTCTCAATTTCTCTTCGGCAGCACGGTCATGAATCGGAATACGTCAATTCGTAAAAAATAGAGTCACACATCATTTTTCTAACCTAGTATAATAGAATTTTATAATCATATAAAAAAAAGAAACTAATTATTTATATTTCAGTTGATAATAAATATAAAAGGTGCTTGTTAAAGAGAGAATAGTCAAATTAAATTTTCTACTTGTACCCTGCCACTTTCTCATTATTACGATTGTCATTGGACCTTTCAAGTAATCACCGATTTCACTGGTAGCAATGAATTATTTTCCTAATTTCCTTGATCCAATTTTAACTGGTCCGTTGATATATCAAAGGAAAATTTAGCACTTGATACAATTTTTTAAGTGCAACAGAGTATTAAGAAATGGCATTAATTACCCGGTCAAAATTCCTTGGAATTCACAACATTATTTCTATAAAATTATATAGCCTAAATGACCATTTCTTTTAAAACCTAATTTAATATTATGTTAAATAATTTAATATGAGTAGAACTAGGATGTGATGTGCTCACTAAATTTTTTGGTGAGTATAACTCCATGATCTATCAAATTCACTTCAAACGAGACGAATCCAAACCGTTCAAACCGATCTACTTCACGAGTGATGTGCGTACATGCAAAATTTTAAATTTGTTTACTTCATTTAATCTAAAGTCAAGCGGTCAAAATTGATAAAAAATGAATGATCTAAAATGAAGTTTTATAAGTTATTTTAATGTATTCATTTTTTTATTAATTTTGACCGCTTGACTTTGTCGGATGCCAGTTAAATACCCGACTGCATTTTACAAGTAATTTGCAACTTTTTAAAATCCTCCAAAAGTTGGCTTATTTATTTGATTTTTTGTTATTGTGGTTATTTAAAATATGAAAAATAAATGGCCATTTTTTTAGAATCTAACTTAATATTATGTTGAAATTTATAATAACATCATAATTAATAGGTATCGGATGGAGTCAAACATTAAAGATTCTAGCTAATTATAATTACGCAATTCAATTCCTCTAAAAAAATTAAATTATTCAGTTACAAGTTTTTTTTAGAAGTTACTTTATTTTGGAGAACAAGAAAGTTCAAGCATCGACTGAAGAAACTATACTCTGTTGAAATTCGTATTTCATCAAAAATTATGCCATTAATATATATATACACATCTGATCCTACTGGTACGAGAAGAGATGGTGGTTTTGCGAGGTTTATTCCAAAGCAGGGTACAAGGAAATTGCATGGTTGAGAAGGTCCCAATTTCCAATTTATGTCATTTCAAATGTGCTAGTCTTCTAGATACTTTAAAATTTAAAAAAAGGAACAGAAGTTATTAATCAGAGAGAGATTGATTTTAATCAGACGTCGGAATGAGTTCTTCTTTCTTTAGTTGAAAATAGCATCGGACCAATAAAGACAAAAAACCATGTCACTCGTGTTTTTAATTAGTTTAAACCTACCTTATATTTACCCGGTCGTTATCCAAACATTATTTTATTTTATTTACTTTAAAGTTACTTCATCACAGCTCCTCAACAAAAATAATAAAAAATAAATTAAAATAAACGAAACAAATCCATCGCTAGACTCAACTACTACCAATCCTTCTCAGCCTCTCAGGATTTCAAATCTTTCCACGGTTTCCCTTCCAAATTCCAAATTCCAATTGACAAAGTCAAAGCCAATACCTCAGCATTTCTTCTCTCTCTCCATTATCTCTATATCTCTCTGTTTCTCCGTACAAACAAAGAAACCTAACTAACACCCTGAACAAAAGGGAACTACCTCTATATATACTCCACCTTTACATTTGTAAAGAGCGAGGCAAACGTGCTTGGCTAAGCAAGCTTAAAAATTTCAAAGCCAAAAATGGCGAGAAAAAGTTCATACAAATCTCTCTTCAGATGTTTCTTCAGATGTTTCTCCCCACAAGACAGTTCCCGGAGAACTGCCAGTAGCTCGCGATCATGCAAATCATTCAACAGCATTAACTCCATGGAATTGCTTTCGCCGGAGGATCTATCGATCACACTCGCAGGCTCGAATCTTTATGTGTTCACCATGTCAGAGCTCAAAACTGCTACTCGCAATTTCTCCAATAGTAACTTTATTGGATCAGGTGGTTTCGGACCCGTTTATAAGGGCTTCATTGATGAGAAGGTCCGACCCGGTTTGGAACCGCAACAAATTGCGGTGAAGTACTTGGATGCCGATGGCACGCAAGGCCATAGGGAATGGCTGGTAAGGAAATTAATTTCTCATTTTTATTTGAAAAAAGAAAAAAGAAAAAAGAAGTTTACATACTTTTGAAAATTTTCATATATTTTTAACGTTAAAATCTTACATATAATTATTGTACTAAAATAAATATATAGAAAAATGCAGCATCATATATGTTGTTATGTTAACAGTTAACACGTGCGTGATTTGTATCGTTACATCGGGTTAATTTATTGAGGTTATTTTTATTTTATTTTTTTGACATCAGGCAGAGGTGTTTTTTCTTGGGCAACTGAGGAACCCAAATCTGGTGAAGTTGATTGGATATTGCTATGAAGATGAGCATAGAATGGTGGTGTATGAGTACATGGACAAGGGAAGCTTAGAAAACCATCTTTTCAAATGTAAGATTTTATCTTTTTCCCCTGTCGCGGAAATTAATTAAGAATTCATGAGAAGGCGTGTTTATAGCTTGTCTTGTCTGCCTTTTCTTCTTCTTCTTTTTAATATTTTTGAATAGTTGATTGCTTTTGTTTTAGTAGAAATGTCTCAATTTAGTTAAACCGACAGCTTAAAGTTGTTCGTGGGTTGCATAACTTTATCCTGTTTGACATTTTGAATATATTCCCCTTTGCTTAAGAATACATGATAATAATTTTCAATTATTGAGGGCCAATTTTAAATATCATATCTTGATAGCAACTGGTCAAATGTCTCTTTGCTGGTCTATTGTAGATATTTATATTTCTGATAGGATCTTGTCCGTCCTTCATATCCTCCGTGTGCATCTTAATTAATTCGAAGGACATCAATACCTTTCAAACATGTCCGGCCCCCTTTCATTTCACACACTATCAGATTTTAAAATATATATTCAGTGTCTACATTTGAAAAGTACTCAAATGCCTTATTAATTTATTAGATACATTTTTTGGAAAGTACCTAACATATCTAGTTTTGTAGAGATTAATTGGGACTGCTCCCTTTAATACTAAATTTGCATGTATATATACTAGTTTCAATCAATTTTTTTTTTAAGTTAGTGGCTTTAAATGCCAACTAATAATTTCATTGATAAAAAATATATTTTTAATTTGACTCTAATTTCTAAATTTGTTTGATAATTTTTCAGTCATGTATTTGTGAAAATATCTGATGTTTTTCTTCCTTTGACAATATAATTCTACCAGCTAGTGTATTTCAAACTTTGCCTTGGATGACAAGAATAAAAATTGCCGTTGGAGCTGCAAAAGGTCTTGCCTTCCTTCACAAGGCTGAAAAACCCGTTATATACCGCGACTTCAAAACCTCAAACATATTACTTGACCCGGTAAGTTGTTATATTTTTTCACAACTTTCTGAGTCACAAACTCAGTTATTACAATAGTCAGGTAAAAAGTTATGCGTGTGTTTCTCTTGCATAAATATGGCAAAGAGAAATTGTTGAATAAATTGGTCCTTTAGCTTTTGATATTTATGTGGTTACTTGAATACGCAGTCTCTTTCCAGATAAAAGTCGAATTATCAAATTCACCGGTTAAATTTCCAAGCTGCTGGCTTATTGGCTAATCAATCAATTGATTTGACTTCGTTATTTGATAGTTCCAACTAATTTCCAAGTATGAGCTCTTATTCTAACACTGCAAGAAAGTGACGCATTTCTTTTTAAACCAGAGATTACCTAAATTGAACAATTACCATGGATTTAGCAAAAATATTGTGGGCTACAAAACCAGTAGCAGAAATTGAATATTAACTTTTAAAAAATTGTTATGTATATTTCAGCTGATTCATACCATTTGTTTAAATTCTCAGGATTACTCTGCAAAACTGTCTGATTTTGGACTCGCAAAAGATGGACCGCAAGGAGATGAAACTCACGTCACGACCCGAGTCATGGGAACTCACGGCTATGCTGCGCCAGAATACATCATGACCGGTACCGTTACTATCTATACATGCATGCATTCTCACTTCCTCATAAAGCAAAACGATATAATTACATAGCTAACAATCCAACAATTTTTCTTCATCTCATAGGTCATCTTACAACAAAGAGTGATGTGTACAGCTTTGGAGTAGTACTGTTGGAGCTCCTATCAGGCAGGAGAAGTGTGGATAAGAAAAGAAAACCTAGAGAGCAAAACCTCGTCGATTGGGCCCGGCCGTATTTGAAAAGACCCGAGAAGTTATACAGAATCATGGATCCTAATCTCGAATCCCAGTTCTCGACAAAGGGTGCAGAGATAGCTGCACAAGTGGCATACCAATGCTTGAGTGAAAACCCCAAATCAAGGCCCCACATGCAGGAAGTGGTCTCGGCCTTGGAACCCGTACTCGAGTTTAAAGACGTGCCGATGGGTCCATTTGTGTTCACGCTTATAGTCGAGGATGAGAATGGAGAAGACGGGAAGGAGAAGGTGCGAGTAGAGAGCATAAGATATGACGGAGATAAGCCTCCTCGGAGCCATCATGATAGGCATAAGCAAAGGTATCCTAATTCGGCGATTCACGCAGATGAAGTCTTTCAGTGGAACGGATCGTATGCCCGATCACTGAGAGCGTGTAGAAGATCATTGAGTAACAACCGGGACAGAGGGGCGTAAGCCGGGTGTGTAGGTGATATAGGATTTTGGCAGTGCCGGCTATCTCTGTAAATAGATTGCAAAAGAATGATCAGAATTCTTTTTTGTTTTTTGTTTTTTGTTTTTTGTTTTTTTTTTTTTGTTCTAAAGAAAAGTGTTGTTGGTTGGTTGTTTCCTTAAATTCGTTCTCTCTTTTTTTCCCTTCTTTCTCTGTTTTGCTTATGAGGAAGTAAGAGAAATCATATTGTAATATATGTAATATAAGTAACAGAATTGTCCAATGTACAATTTTAATGCTTGTTTCTTTGAATTTATGATTGATGATTACAAAAGAAAGATTGTGATTGGTAATAGAAATTTGAAATTATAACCTCAAAATTATACAAACGTAACATCAAAACTTTGTGCAATTTCTTTATCTGTTTCTGAGTAGTAATTTTCAAATTAATTTTACACTACCTGAAGTCTACAAAAAGAGACTTGTCCGAGAGGTAAATTACGTAAATAATGTCAATTAACTGAATAATTACGCACCTTATCAACCAATTAATGTCAATTAATCTGGACTTGATAGTTTCATTCCGGGTTAGTTTTTCTAGTCAACCAGGCTCCAAGTAACATTTGTCAATTGCGTATGCATTTTTACATGATAGTTATGTTCTATAGTTTATATTTCAAGTATAAACATAAATTCATCGAATATGTTTAAAAACAGATTGAACCCAATACAAACAGTGTTTATAAACAAAAACACTTTTTCCCACAAAATCTCATCATAGGCCCGGGTCGGATTCTACCTAAACCTTTTTATTGGGCCTAAAACCCAATAGCCTTGACATTTGGATCCAGTATTTGTGGGCTAGAGAACCCTTTATTTTGTAGATTCGCTTGATTTTTGAGAATTTGCACTGCTTGCTCCGAATCCTTGTGTATTTCGGCACGTTTAGCTATTTTGTACTTGTACTTTTTATATAGAAAGTTTGAAAATATTATAATTTACGAGAGTGAGATATAAATACGTAATTATTTTTTAATTTTCCGTTAGTTAAATATCAATAATAAGAATATTATTTAATATTTTTAGCAAAAAATATTATAGAATTATAATGTGACTAAATCTTTGAAAATGGGATCTTGTGAATGTGTTTGAATATTTAAAATGCACTTCATATACACTTTATTTTTATGAAAGTTTAACCAACAGAAGACGAAATGTGTATGTAACATATTTTTTTATTACGCTAAAATTATACAGAGAAAATATCTTATTTTTCATATAATATTTAGTAACGTGTAACAACAATACTTTTTAATGTGAGAAATATGTAGTTTTATATGAATCCGAGCTACACTCCTCATATAAGCATATCATGTAATCCGTTTTAGTTGTTTAGAATGAGCCAAGCCTGACTATTAATCACTCATCTCCTTGTTCATTATCAAGGAATCGCATACAAACAAAAGCTTCCACCGAAGCGTGAGTTAATAGTTTTGTAACATTCATGATCTACAAAATAATGGAATATACATACAATACGCGAATGATACACTCATCATTTGCGAAATACAATACGCGGATCATACACTCATCATTTGCAAAGCTCATCCAGCAACTCTTAAAATAGTGAGTCATGTGCTCAAACTCTACACTGAACTCACGGGTCTCAACATTAACAAAAGAAAGAGCACCTTTGTCCCTATCGCCTTACCGCAAAATCTAATTCGGGTAGTACAGTCCATCCTAGAATCTCAACCTTCGCAACTGCTGATCAGATATTTGGAACTGCCACTATCGATTAGGAATCCGAAAAAGATTGATTACCAACCAATGTTACAGGCGGTACAAAATAGGATAGAAGGGTGAACTTCTAATTTCCTATCATATGGAGGGAGAATCACACTAGTTAAAGCAGTCATGTCTGCAATGCCGCTCCACTATATGCAAGCATTTATGGTGTCGGTAGGTGTGATAAAGCATATCGACAAGATGAGGAGAAATTTTCTACGGAAGGGCAACGATACTTGTAAAGGTATTAACTGTCTCGTTAATTGGGAGAGGGTTTGTGCATTGAAAATTAACAGAGAGCTAGGCATTATTGATCTATGCTGCCAAAATGAGTCACTACTCCTCAAATGGATTTGGAACATGGAAACTAAATAGGACGGGTTATGGGCCAGTACAATTAGATCAACACGGTATAACTACGACCTCACAGATGTTGGCATTACGGCCGGACAACTCCTTTTTCACAAAGGATCTGGCAAAACTGGTTCCTTTTTACTCATGCTCGGTAGATGTCGAAGGAGGAATAAAGAAATGAGGTTGGATGTCATCGAGGAGTTTTTCTTATTCTTCAGCTTATAGAGCGATGCACAACACTGGGATTTTGGACGCCGATCAGTTGATGCTCTGGAAGATTAAGGTTCCAATAAAGGTCAGGATTTTCATATGGTTAATGCTGGACAAAAAAAATCCTAACACAGGATATCCTGTTATACAAGGGTTGTTTTGTCCAAACCGGTTGTCACTGTGCGGAACATTAATCATGGAAACACGAAACCACTTAATGTGGGATTGCATTTATGCAATCAGATTTTGGAGAGGCATGCTGGCGCAATACAACATGGTACTCACAGGAAGGGGAGATAAACGCCGGATCTGGTTAAAAGTAGGCCGAACGCTTTCGCAGCAAATGAGATCGCAGTGGAATGTCATATGGGTAGCGGGTGCATGAGTACTCTGGAGGAAAAGAAACAAAAGAGTTTTTTTCCAACAAACAGAAAGTGGTCCATCAACTAATACACGACACAGCACTAGAGATAGAGAGATGGAAAGGACTTAGCTAACAAGGAGAATAATAGTGGGCTGTGTGGGGAGATGGCCGTTTCGAATAATAATCACTTTGTTTTTCTCTTTTGTATAGATAGTGAGATAGGCACTGTGATTTTTGTTTTAGTAATTATTTTCTTCCTTCTTGTATTTGTAAAATAACCTTTTTTATCAAGGGGGAATTTCATATATCCCCCTCAAAAACTTCAATATTACGTATTTCCCCCTCTAAACTTTGAAATTACATATTTCCCCTTCTAAACTTTCCAAACTCACAAATTTACCCATTTAATCAATAAAATATATTTAATATATTTAAAAATACTTAAATAATATTATTTCGGATTCTAAATTTTTTTCAGACCATTATACCCCTTCCTCCTGCCAATCTCGTTCTTTATCTTCAATTCATGTGCGTCTCACACTGTCCCCACCTATGGATTGAAGCAGCTGCGTGACATCTTTCGCCGATTTGACATGGATGGTGCGGCAGCCTGACGCAGCTGGAGCTCGCCGCATTGCTCCGATCCATAGGTGGGGACGGTGTGAGACGCACATGAATTGAAGATAAAGAACGAGATTGGAAGGAGGAAGGGGTATAATGGTCTGAAAAAAATTTAGAATCCGAAATAATATTATTTAAGTATTTTAAATATATTAAATATATTTTATTGATTAAATGGGTAAATTTGTGAGTTTGGAAAGTTTAGAAGGGGAAATATGTAATTTCAAATTTTAGAGGGGGAAATACGTAATATTGAAGTTTTTGAGGGGGATACATGAAATTGCCCCTTTTATCAAATATATCTGTTGACGGTTCAACTCACCGTAAACCATAAAAAAAAAATAATGGAATATAATTTTTTTATGAATACAAAAGAGGACCTTTTTATTCATGAATCTGATAATCAATTATTTGTAAAAGAAAGTAGCATACATTTAATTTGTAATGAAGCATAATTGACTACTAAAATCGAAAAAAAAAAAAATCTCCGACAGAGGAAAGAAACTTAACTTTACAAAACTTATGTATCAAAATAATTTTATTGAGCTAAGCCAAAGAAAAAAATGGAGATGGGCAACAAATATATCCAAAAATAAACTTGTATTGTTTGTAAAAATTATACAAATATTCTGAAAATTTATCCATATTTAATATTTATAAGACAAAATGTGAACATCTAAAGATTTACAACCATACTTTACACATAATTTCTACGATTAATGAAGTTATTAGGGTTCCATGTGAAAATAATAAATCGCATATGAACTAAAATAATTGCCGCAATGTGTATAGCGGATAAGAGATGTTCGGTCTTCAACACGGAAATATTCATTGCCATGTTCACAATATCTAGAAAAGCAGGAACGGATGGAGGCCAGTGTTTTTAAATGCGGTCTATGTTGCCGTATATGTTTATATAGTAGCAAACCACAAAAAAAATACTTACGCATACCGCATATGCAGTCTATACTGAAAATAAATCAAAAATATTTAGAACCCATTATCTGAGTCCACGAACCTGAAAATATCCAAATCCGAATCCTAATAATTTTATTAGTACAAAGATGGATCTGATATCCAATATAACCCGAAATCCAATTCTATATACTCATCCGGATGAAGCCATCCAGTCAAGTGAATTTTGAAAGCAATATCAAGCTCCTTTTTTTATAGTTTCAAGCGTCTTGTTCTCTGCGTCAAATGCAAACTCATTTGTTTTATTATTAAATTAATCAATTCACGTGTGCTACTACTACATATCTATTACTATATACTTAATCCTTGATGGAGGGCTACAGTAATATGAACAGTGAGACTGACAGGCGGGTCCCACTGTCAATCTCTCTGATTAAAATCTTGTCGCTTCCTTTTTATCTCTCTCCCACCCGCGCTCCCTGGAAACTTCCAATTCTGTCTTCTAAAAAAATAAGGAAAGAAGGAACTCTCCAAACTTCCCCTCCTCTTCAGTCGTACACTTTCGATCGCCTTCCCCATCTCTCCGCTCAGCCTAAAAAGTTCGTTCTTTCTCTCACACTCTCTTACAAGCGCTCACCACACTATTCTTTGTTACGATTTTAGTCTCCTACACGCTCCCTGTTCTCTACGTACTAATATTTTCGACCGTCACTTGAACGTGGTAAGATTTCACACTGATTTCGTTTACTTTTTTCGTTTCTTCAGGTTTTCTCTCTGCTAATAGTGCTAAAAACATATTGATTTCACATTATACCCGATTTTAGGATTTAGAGTTGATGACCTTGTAACTCGAAATAAGGTTGATTTCACATTATACCCAATTTTAGGTTTAGGGATTTAACATTTACATTTTTATTCCGCTGACTTTGTGCACAACTATAGTTTAATCTTATGTTTTTTAGTTAAGAAAAGGCAGAGTTAAAAAATAATTGATTTTTTTTCACATTTGAAGTATTTTTCTTATTTTATTAAATTAACATTTACGCAATAGTTCAAAGAATCAATATATGCGATCAGTGTTCTAAATAGCGCGCTATAGCGGCGCTATAGCGCCGCTATAGCGTTTTTGGACCCCAAACGCTACGCTACGACATCAAAATGCGCTATTTGCGCTACGGCCGCTATAGCGGCCGCTACAACGCTATAGCGGTCCGCTACAGCGCTATTTGCGCTATACAATATGGGTTTTTTTTTATTTTTTATTTTTAAGCAATTTATATGGGTTTTAAATAAAGATAAAAAAAAATCTCAAACCGAAATTGAATTTGTTGCTACTTGCTACAATTAAATCAATTTGAAATTGGGAATAGAAATTGAAATTTGAATAGAAAAAAAGTCCAAACCGGAATTAAAATTTGAATAGAAAAAAAAATAGATCATGTCATGATTCATGATACTTAAGATATTTTTAATAGGAAAAATCGATAGTTTATGATATTGCTATGGGTATTTTGAACCGCAATTTGGACTTTGTACGGGTTCAATATGAATATTATAATTTCTTAATTACTTTGGTGTTATTTATTGTTCTATGAGACCTTAGATAATGTTGATATTTAGTACAAATATTGAATATACGAAATGTAAAAAAAAAAACGCTATTTGGAATAGCTTCCGCTATAGCGACGCTATTCGTTATAGCTTTTTTTTTAGCCTTCCCGCTATGACGCTATAAACGCTATTTAGAATCTTGTATGCAATAGAAGTTCCAACCGCACACGAGCTTGGAGTTGATTGAGATTAATTGTATTGCATACTACTTCCTTCTCTTGGCAATCTTCCTTTTGAAATTTGTCTTGCGTACTCCTTTCTTTTCTTTTTTACAATACAAAATTATTGAAGATCTTCTTCACAATCGAAGCAGTATTGTGGATATTTTCTGATAAATTCTAATAGAATGATTTTGGACTATCATAAAAAATATATATATATATATATATATCCATTTAATAGTGCCATATCCATAATAAATAATTCAAATACCCATTTATAATATTAATGGCCATAACGGATGATCTAAATAGGTATGTATCCATTCGTATCTGTGCTATCCACTTGTATTTGAAGATTATTCTCAATTAAAAATTCGTATATATAAGTCCACATAAAAATATTGAGTGGAGCTGCAGTGCCGAGTCTATAACTATATAGGGAGAACACGCCCTAGGAAATCGGGCCCCACATGCTTTCCCTCTCTGCTGAAGTTCTGCGGCGACAAGAGTGGGAAAAACGTGCCGTGCCGTGACCAAGTAAATTTTTCACGTGCCGTGCCGTGACAAAAATTATGAGGTGTGGTCACGGCACGCGAGTCACGCCGTGACTCGCGTGCCGTGACCAAACGCGCGTTAGTCAAGTTTGATCGCATTTAACGTTTTAAAAAAAAATATGAAACGATTCTTTAAAATTCAAATGTTTTAATTGAAATTTAAATGTAAATATTTTAATTAAAATAAAATTATACCTTGTAGGAAGGTATGGTAGTGTATTGCTTCGCGACTGCCGTGATTGCCGTGACTGGCGTGTCTTCCGTTCCGTGACTCGCGTGTCCCGTGCCGTGCCGTTCCGTGTTCCCGTGCCGTGCCGTGTCTTCTTTGCCAACAATTGGTCACGGCACGCGACCGACACGCGTGCCGTGCCGTTCCGTGACGGAGCCGGCTCCGGCGTGCCATTTTTCCCACTATAGCGGCGACTATCAATTTGAGGAATTCACATGTTGAGGCGAAACAAATCGGAAATTGACCTGTCTCAATATATGACCCGTTAATGTTAGCTTTTAATTGAAGCGTTACAGAGGATCTGAAAATAAGAATTCAAGCAAAATTCTGACAAAAGATCAGTGAAAATTCAGTGAGGCGAGAGATTATGTACCGCCCACCGGGATCACTTTGGAGCAAGGCTTCAATATTTAAAATTTTGGGTTCAATTTTTACAAGACGAAGATTTCAACCGTACTTCATCATATATCCCGTTACAAAAATCTTTCTTATTGATTGGATGAGATACGATGACCCTGCTTGACATCATGTGCATGTCACAGAGCATAGATGCAAAAGATAAAAAGATTGGAGATATTCAAAAAAGGAAAAAAAAAAAATTGAATGAATTAACGAAAGAAAGAAAGAAGCTTAGGACGAGAACAGTTGGTCTCCATTTTTGATAAAATGGATGCGGCTTTTGCCGATAAAATATGATTATTCTGGTAGCTCGTTAATTAAATATGTTTCAGGACTTCTTCTTTTCCGATCAAATAGTAGCTCTGAGCGAGAAATCGAGAATATGTTTGTTTCAATTTATATATTAACTATTGAAGATAGAATTTATGGTGTTATTGTGTAATATTTATTTTCTGAATAAAAATTAGAAGTCAAGCTAACAAACTATTTAATATCTACACAAAAATTCATCATCCGGATTCCGAACCAGCAATTTCCCACATTTTGCAACATTTCATTTAAATTTTTTAAATTTCCTTACTTTTTTAGTCGTTTTTAACTCATGCCCGAGCCTTAAACATCTCTTCCTCCAAATGAAACATCTTTAGTCTTTCCAAATTACAAAAAAAAAAAAACGAACATAAATTCTTTAGTATGGACTAAAATTTTATTTTTATTTTTGCTGTAGAACTGCCCCAACAATAACATACTTAAAATTAAAATGGAGAGACAAGTGTTTTCCGAATGGAGAGACGATGCCCTGGTCTTTATGGGCAGGAACAGGAAGCACTAGCTTGTGTAGTGGTGGGTGCTCTAAAAGGCTAAAATGATCAAAAAGAAAAGGTGAGTCATAATAAAATAAATAGCTAATGCCTAATGGTCTGTCATTTTTATTAATATCCAAAGTTAATTACAAATTAACAAATATATCCAGCTCTGAGTTTTGTTAAAAATGTTACAAATTAATAAAAATTTCGGTGATTGGAATAGGAAGCGGAGAACAAAAGACAAGAGGCAAGAATTGAGTAGATTGATATGATGATATCCTTAGAAGAAATTATGTAGTCCGGATTGGTATTTCACGAAAAATGATTTGTACTAATGAAAAACTCTTTTTAAGTTGAAGAAGCGTCGAGCTAGAAGCAGCTGTTGTTGAAAATTACCACCTAATGAATTATTTCCTTTTCTCAGGTATGGATCTTTATTTTAACTTGAATATATTTGTTGTTAAAATCTTTGCTTTAGGAACATTGAAACATAATAAAATGTAGTCTCAACTCTCAACTCTCACCAACATTAGATATTTTCATATCTTTTCTTTCACATTTAATCATTTTCTTTTTTTTTTCTCGTTCTTTTTAGTTTCATGTGCCTCTGCTTTCTTTTTGACACTTCTGTAAAAGACAGGACGAGTTGAACCATTTCATGATGCAGTGAACATTAACAAATTGAACACTTTCTAACCTCCCAAAATCTCGCTAGCTTTTTTCTCCTTTTACAGTTTTGTATGCTTTTCACCGTTGCTTTATTTATGTCGCGTGATTTCAGTATATAAACTGTCAGATTTCAAATTAGGTGATCGATCAAACATGCGCCGTGTATGTTAACAATTCTTGGATGATTTTCGGGCAAATATTTTAACAGAGCAGTTTTTGGTTATGCAGCGCATGGACATGTGCATTGCTGTTTTAATTCTATAGTCAGTGAGCTGCATAAAGTTAAAACTGCTCTGTTAAAAACTTTACCCTGATCTTCGCCAAGATTCAAACATTTCCTAAAAAAATTTCCAAAAAAAATTCTAACTAGCAATTGTAAAAAAGATTTAAACTACAGGATCAATATGTACAACTCTGATTTCAAATAAACCGCCAGTGTTTGCTATTTTCTGTTGTTTTTGCATCCTATTTCAAAGAAGGGTATTAATCAAATAAATTAAAGAGATTCTACTAGATCGTTGCTCTCTTAAGTATGAACAAATCACATTATCTAATTCCCTCTGATAGCTCTGCATCAACTTTGCTACTACTAATGATTCTCTCAGAGCAACGTGTAGGCATCCTGCTGGTAATATACAATGCTTGAAAAGCACCGTAGCCACTACAAATTCCCACCACTCATCTCCTTTATTAGCTGCACTAGACCCAGGCATCCACCTAATGATCAGCATATTTCAATTTTTTCCTATATATACTCTCCACGCCATTGCTTTGCCATTCTCACGTAAGATATATAACAATTCCCATGGGCTCAATTCGAAATCATCATCACATTTCCACTATATTTTTCCTATTTTCAATTTCTTTCTCCACCTTTAGTTTTGCCTCAAGCATATCTTCCAACACATACATCATTTATGTGAACCGATCACACAAACCGGCACCATACCACACCCACACTGCCTGGCACGGAGCCCTGCTTCAGTCACTCTCCATTGACCCGTCGCGCCACCTACTTTATTCATACTCCTCCGTAAGTGCCTTTGCAGCATCTCTACTAACACACCATGTAACCCTCCTTGCCAGCCATGAATCTACCCTCCACATCCATCCCGACACATTCATCCCTCTCCTTACGACCCACTCACCGACCTTTCTCGGTTTACCTCCGTACACTTCGTCAACTAATTCCAACTACCCTTCTGTTGACGTCATTGTTGGAGTACTCGACACTGGTGTGTGGCCAGAACATCCCAGCTTTGGCGATGCTGATCTCCCGGCAATTCCCTCACGTTGGCGAGGCATGTGTGAGTCGGGACCTGACTTCCCCTCATCAGTATGCAACCGCAAGTTGGTTGGAGCACGTAGCTTCTCCCGTGGATTTCAGGCAGCAGGAGGCAATATAAGTGTGGTTTCACCGAGGGACCTTAATGGTCATGGTACACACACTGCATCCACTGCTGCCGGTTCACCAGTGGCAAATGCTAGTTTGTTTGGCTATGCCTCTGGCATTGCTCGCGGGATGGCGCCAGGTGCTCGAGTTGCAGTTTACAAAATTTGTTGGACTCAAGGATGTTATGGGTCAGATATTCTTGCCGGGATAAACAGTGCAATTGAGGATGGGGTAGATGTGCTATCGATGTCCCTAGGTGGCGGGGCTTTTCCTTTTTTTCGGGACCCAGTCGCAATTGGTGCATTTTCTGCTGTAAGGCAAGGAATATTTGTGGCCTGCTCTGCAGGTAACAGCGGGCCCACAGCATCATCCCTCACAAACACAGCACCATGGATTGCCACAGTTGGTGCGGGGACACTTGATCGGGACTTTCCAGCAAATGTTCAATTAGGCAATGGAAAAAAGTACACTGGAGTTTCCCTGTATAGTGGAGAGTGGGATGCAAAACAAATGCTTCCAATCGTATATAATAAGGGAGTTCAAGTCGGGAGCAATTCAAGTAAGTTATGCTTGCGTGGTACACTAGACCCAGCACAAGTCAAAGGTAAAGTAGTTTTATGCGAACGGGGCATGAATGCACGTGCCCAAAAGGGACAAGTTGTAAAAGAGGCCGGTGGAGCCGGGATGATATTGATAAATCTGGCAGTAAATGGAGAGGAATTGGTGGCTGACAGCCACCTTTTACCAGCAATTAATATTGGAGCAAAAAGTGGTGAGATGATAAGAGATTACGTTCTATCTGATAAGAATCCAACAGTTGAGATGAGTTTTGGAGGAACTGTACTAGGCGTGCGGCCGGCTCCGGTGGTGGCAGCTTTCAGCTCAAGAGGACCTAGCACACTGGTGCCAGAGTTGCTCAAACCGGATATGATCGGACCAGGGTTGAACATACTAGCTGGTTGGACTAGGTCGGTTGGGCCTAGTGAATTAGCCGAGGATGAGAGGCGATCTGACTTCAATATTGTATCTGGTAAGATCTATTTTGCATTGTTTAGTTCTAGAAATGCACAGTAAGGGTGATAAGGTTAACTGTCCACTCCTTACCAGTTACCATATAGAAAAATGCTTTTACTTGTTAAATATCTGGGTCTTTTGGTTGTTAAGCTACATGTATCGGTAAAATCAAAGCTATGCCTCTATTACCCTGAATTTAACAGAAATTTGACAGAAGCATACCTCTCCGGACTCCTTACCAGTATACACGGGCTGGGAAATAATGGCCTGTATGTACTGAAATAGGAGGGAAAGAACAGGTTTTATTGTAGGCTTAATTGATTTTCAAATTTTACTGGTACAGGAACTTCAATGTCCTGCCCGCATATCAGCGGTCTAGCTGCACTGATAAGGGTTGCGCATCCAGATTGGAGCCCTAGTGCAATCAAGTCGGCTCTCATGACCACAGCCTACACAGTCGACAATACCGGCTCCCCACTCCATGACTCTGCCAGTGGGACCCAACTTGCAACACCATGGTCATATGGATCAGGTCATGTTGACCCCGTAAAGGCCCAATCTCCGGGTCTTATTTACAACACTACCACCGAAGATTACATTGCCTTTTTGTGCACCTTAGGCTACACAGTTCAGCAAATCCAAGTTATCACCTCTAGTGCGAGTTTGACATGCTCACGCAAGCTGTCAACTCCTGGGAACCTCAACTATCCTTCTTTTTCAGTAGTGTTTGGTCAAAAGTCAAGAAAGGTTGTGAAGTATCAAAGGGAGGTAACCAATGTGGGTCTTGCAGGGTCCGTTTACAATGCAAAAGTCACCGGGCCAGCTAGTGTCAGTGTCTCCATTAAGCCCCAGAAGCTTGTTTTCCGACAGGTAGGCCAGAAACTGCGCTTTACCGTGACTTTTAAGTCGATACAGGTTGGAAGCCGATCAGATGCAGAGTTTGGCTGGTTAACATGGAGCAATGAGCAGCATCAAGTGCGAAGTCCGATAGCTTATACTTGGAACTATTGAGAGAGTGCCCATGTTGCTCTTTTTTTCCCTCAATAATTGAATTTATAACAATTCAAATCAAGCTATCCGGATGTCTCTCTTTCTTCTTTCTTTTGCCTTTTAGTTAGTTCATTGCTCACTGAACTATTCTTAATTCTGATGATTAAAACTCCATATACAAGTTGAGTTCTAAACAAACCTAATTTTATGTACGTGATAATCAAGGTAGTTAGAGCCGCTTCTTCCATAACATGTAACGCAATCTGAATTACTCACCTTCTAATAGTTTTTATTTTAACATAAACCAGTCACTTCCTAATCTAAATCAATTAAATAATATTATCTTTCTGTAGTTATTTGCACTCAACCATCCTAACTTAGGTTTTCTTCATCCTCTTGGCCTCCAACTTGTTATGTCCTACGCCTGAAATTGGAAATATCTAATGCAACCATTATTGTTGATTTTTCTTACTAGTGATTGTTTACCGTGTATTTCTTATTTATAGGTTCAACAAACTCGAAAGCATTATAAGCTAATTCTTCATGCTCTGAAAATCAAGGTTAAATTAAAAAGCTCCTATTTCCAAACTCTCCTTCATCCTGTCTCAAGAAAGTATTCAACTGACAACTCTCACATCAACGTGCATACGAGTAACTAATTATCTTACTATAAATAGTACGACTTTCCAGTCTAAATAAGCGTAGCACTAATTGCCCCCAAAAAGGGTCCGTGCTAATAATAATGATTGCCAAATGATCTCATCCAATTCAAAGGTTATATGGATTTATGGGTACTCATACCACGCATTTCAGCATCACACTGTTATCAATGCAAGTGCCTATTTAGACAAGCATAATGGACTTGTTTATAATTACCAAAGCAAAATTGCAAGAAAGGGTATATTCATGATTTCAAAGATGATGAACATACATATACAAATAGTATTCAAAACACAAAAGACGAGAACAGAATTCTTTATCGATAAATTATCGAAGTACGAAATAATTATATTTGACATTTGAGGCTATGGTGCTATGCATAGCACGGATGGCTAGTGTACTACGGCTCAATATGGTACTTTTTAAAATCCTAACGGTTGATCCGACCGTTCAATTTGATAATAATATAAATATGTACTTGCAAACAAAATTTTACATTTTTTCGAATTTTTTTACTATTTTTTTAGATAGGTAGAATTTTGATGGTCCAGAATTTTCAAAAAACACTGATTTTTCTACCTATCTAAAAAAATAGTAAAAAAATTCGAAAAAATGTAAAATTTAGTTTGCAAGTACATATTCATATGATTATCACATTGAACGGTCGGATCGACCGTTAGGATTTTAAAAAGTACTATATTGAGCCGTAGTACACTAGTCATGTGTGCTATGCATAGCACCATAGCCTCACTCAAATCATTTTGATCCTGACAAGAAGAAAAACTTGTTGGGCCACATAAACAAGGGCAACACTTGAATTAAAACCAAAATCTAATATGTACAACTCTGATTTCAAATAAACCGCCAGTGTTTGCTATTTTCTGTTGTTTTTGTATCCTATTACAAAGAACATTTATTAATCAAATAAATTAAAGAGATTACTAGATTGTTGTCCTCTCAAGTATTAGCAAAGCAAATTATCAAATTCCCTCGGATAGTTTTGCATCAACTTTGCTACTAGTCATGATTCTCTAAGAGCAACCTGTACAGCAACGTGGAGGTATCCTACTGGTAATATACAATGCTTGAAAAGCACCAGCAGCCACTACAAATTCCCACTAACCTCCTTTGTTAGCTGCACTAGACCTAGGCATCCACCTCATGATCAGCATATTTCAAATTTTTCATATACTCCCCAAAGCACTACCTTTCCATTCTCACGCATTTAATGGGCTCAATTTGAAATCATCATATATCCCATTTTCACTATATTTTTTCTATTCGCTCAAAAAGATGATGAACATACATGTACAAATAGTATTCAATACACAAAAGATGAGAACCAAATTGTTTATCAATAAATTATGGAAGTATCAAATCCTTATAGCATATTTAACATCACTTGAGAAAATCATTTTGAAAATCCTGACAGGAGGGAATAAACTTGGTTGGGTCACATGAATGAGGGCAACACTTCATTTAAAACACTTGGAGGTTTGTCCCAAAAACTAACACGAAAAAGCTGCACATTTGACAAAAACTATATTCTAAATACCAATGTTTAAGAATTCAAAACAATACTAATGATATTGCATCAACAAACAAGGTGACTAAAAAAGGGTGCCAAGAAAGAACCATCTTTAGCAAAAGCAACCACTTATACAGCACGGATTGTTGCGTTTGAAGCACCTGCATATGTCTCCGCAAGTTGGACACGACCAAACACAGCCACACGAGCACTCTGGGCAGCTTGGGGTCCGAAGCACACAGCATGATCTGCAGCAAATAGACTTGCCACAGCTCGATTTGCAGCAACAAGACCACGGTTGGAAGCATGAGTATAACCAACTGCAGCACTGAGGTTGCATGCATGAACACTTCATACAACTGCAGCAAGATGCACTAGAGCATGAGCCACAGTCAGTACTGCACCTTGGTGTACATTTGCAGCTAGTGCTGTAGCAGTTCGAGCTGCAGCAGTTGCTGCAACTGCAATTTGGCTTGCAGCTGTTGCAACTGCAATTTGGCTTGCAGCTGCTACAACTGCAATTCGGCGTGCAGCTGCTACAACTGCAATTTGGCATGCAGCTGCTACAACTGCAATTTGGCGTGCAGCTGCTACAACTGCAATTTGGCATGCAGCTGCTACAACTGCATTTTGGCGACCTGCACCGCGGACAGCAGGAGACCTCAGCACATGAATTACAGCATTTACAACTGGGACAACTGGGACAACTGCAACTGTTGCATGTGCACTCGCAGCTGCAGAACTCACAGTCCTTTGATTGTGGACAGCTGCAATTAGTTGGTTTCTCCAAGCAGCATATCCATGAGACGCAGCAGCACATCGTTGACCTAGTCAACATATTATTTTCGTGAGCTCATCAGAAAACAAGTAGCTTATTAACCAAAATCAACATATATATAGTCATTAATAACAAATGAGAGCCCATATGAAGTCCACAAAAAAGAAAGATTCGTAAAGTTTCTCTTTGGTGATTGGTGTCTCTTCGTTATGCTAACAAAAAATTAAATGATATTAACAAAATATTGCAAGTAAACATGAAATGTCCAATTAAAAAAAAAGTTATGAAGTACCTGATCCACCTCCACATGCGACAGGACCCATGTCTCTTCTTATTTCTAAAAAACAAGCACAAATCATCACAAGTCTCAAAAGACAATAAGATATATGATTACATGAGTAGAACCATACACTGGTATAATCGGATCTGGTTTTGTTCCAACAAACTCGTTCAATCTGCACAGTAAATAAATCCAGATTATTAGATAAGTAGAAATGATGAGTTTCATCTGGAATAAGATGCAAGTAGCTATCATAATCATGTGAGAGTTCATTGTGGTTCAAGTCTAAAAATGGTACAGACAAGTAAACAATATTATAACACATGAATGAGACAGTTGGCCATTTTGACTACATAATGTCACGTTGCTTTTGCGTGTGGTCTTCATCCTAGATTTTTTTTTTTTTTTGGGGGGGGGGGGGGGGGTTTGACCCATTGTTGTTCAAATTTGGCCTTACCATATCAGTACACAAAACAGAGCAAACTGAGAGGTCATTTTCATTTCTGGCAGTAGTAAGAACTTCGGTATGGAGCAAAAACAAAAATTATAAGGAAAATTTTGGATATAATAGCATACTCTTTGCAGCATCTTGAAACAGGTTGTATTCCTTCAAGTGATTGCAACTCTTCCTAGTTAAAATCAACAGAATCAATGGATTAGTAGTAATCATATGTAATAAGTAAATATCACAACCCAAAGGTAATCCAAAATATGCAATTGAGCATAATTAAACACGAAATGAACAGTAGATTATGCAAGTAGCTGACAATTTAACCTAATAATTCAACAAGTAATTGAATAACTCTCAAATGTCCAATTCAGTATTAAGCTACTCACATTAAGCAAAAATCAAACAAACTGAGACAAGAAAAACAAACAGGGTCATGCTGGCAGTCCCACCTCGGTTACTACCAGCATCAGACCCTGTACAATACCAAATTCACTACATATAAATATCCTTTCAGGTGTAATTTCTCCATACAAATGCATAGATGTTTTGTTTGATGTAAATGTGGACTGCATAAACACTGGTTCAAATACTACTTGATGGACAACTTCAGTTTAGCCTCATCCAAAATTCCAAACTCAATAGTATATATTTCCCTAACGGCCTTATAAGGAGATAATTCTAATAAATAGAAGGTTGTTTAGAGTAAGCCCTACTTGTTAATTCATTGCTGGTTAGAAGTACATTTGATACTTGACAAATCAACTTATGTGCTTTTGAATAACAATTGTGCCATACAAATCACCTAGTAGATTTAAGTCAATATCTACATCGGTGCACAATTAAACTGAAATTCAATACTACGACCTGACCAGCCTCGCGTTTTAATTTCGTGGACCCAACAATTTTAGAATTGCCAACTATTTCTCTTTCAAGTGATTGCATTAGTACAACAACTTTGGACCCTGGTTCTACCAGCCAATCAATAACCAATTAAACAACAACAGGAAAAAGGCACGGCATAGAGAAATAGTTTTCAAAGCCAATAACCAAAAATTATATTGCCAAGCATTCCAACCAAAATTGGTGTGACACCACCTGTTGTAGGCAATGTCAGAAGTGACACCAAAAATAAGTTTTTATGGAATTGAAAATTCAATAAAGTCGAAGATATTTTAGCCATCTACATTAAGCTGAAACTTCCTTCTTGCATACAGATCAATTGTTGTATCTTTATGTTACCGTATGATCCAGAAATGTATAGAACCAATTATGACAACTACAACAGAACCCATACTGAGCTTTTATTCTTTTATCCATATTTAAATAGAAAGAAGTATTTGCTCAACAAAATTGAGTAATTGACAATTTAAACAAGATTTTAGAGCCCGGACTAGGACTCTCTTCTACTGAACTAAAAACATTCACAACTTCAAAGTATTAGCGTTCAATCCATGTTTGAATTTGTTCTGCATAGATATGGTGCTCTGGTTTTCATCTTCATGCTTGCTTTCTCTTGGAAGTTTCAAAATCAGGGTATAATTAAGTTTTTAAAAATCCTTTTTCCAAATAGATTTCCCTAAAAAATTCGCTAGCTAAAAGAATATCCGCCAAACAGAAAAAAGAAGATTTCCTAAAAAAATAGAAAAGGAGACGAGTACTAAAAAAAACTATGGTCCATTATTTTATTGCAACATCTACCTGAACAGAGTCCTCGCTTTCCTTTTAGATTCGTGTAATATACCGCAAGAAAACAAAAAGAAGCGCACTCAGAAAAACTTCTAAAACCAGATAACTTTTCCCTCTGTGACACCAAACAAGCATTCCCAATGCCTCATCCCATTGTTAGCAAATTCCAGGAAAGGGAAACCAAATTCCCAGAGTCGCTTTTACCCGCCTCCGCTCTCCCACATTTTACTTCTCTGAGAGATAGAGAGAGGCATTACCTGCAGAAAGCCGATCTCGCGGTTCAAGATCTGCACCTCGAGTTGCAACCTCCGACGGCCGCACAAATCTGGGTACTTGGGAGGAGACTTGGGACGGGGAGGCGTGACGTCAGTTCCCATTCCTTCACGGGCGGTGACCAGATGTTTTTTTCCTATGTTTGTTACCAAAAGGGGTTTTGGTTGAATCTCGTAGAAGGACTAGTAGTAGAAGTCACGAGAAACGAACGGAGAGAGGGGGTGGGGGACATGGGAGTCAGCGGCGCCAGAGAAGATAAGGGGACTGAGGCAGGTGGGGTAGAAACACGGTACGAGAAGGGGTGTGGAGGTGTCGTCACCGCTGGTGCTTGCTGGGTCTGGCGCAGGGAGGACGAGGAGAGAGAGAGGAGAGAAAGAGCAAAGAGCCCCCATTTATTCGTGCGACTGCCTCTGCGCTGCAATAATAGCAGTGGGGGCGATTTAATAGCACGGAAGTGAGAGAGTGTGTTTAGACTTTAGTGTTTACAAAAGAGTTCCTGATTCCCTCCAGTCTCCAGTGCTTCAATATTCATCCTGGGAAGATCCTACCGGTCAACACTATGTTTAATTTTAACATAAATAAATTTCCAAGTTGTTGTACTATTTATTAGTATATAAAGAATATCGTCAGAAACTCTCATCTGCCGTTTCAAATAACATGTCTATTTATTTACATGGATTAAGGATAAGAAAAATCTTATACGTCCATCTTAAATTGTCCACCTAATTGTCATCATTTATGTTAATACATACTTTTGTTCACAATAAACATATTACATAATCTGCAAAAATGATGGATAAATAAGCATTTTTTAAGGTTAAATAAGCAGTTTCTCTTGATAAATATAATTGTGTAGCTTCACCTTCAATATAATGATCCTGTTAAAAGATAAGAGAGTGTGCGGCATATAGATAGACTCTTGATAAAAGAGTATTTTTTTTAACTTTTTAGTCATGCTACATCAAATATGATTTCAACTGTCCTCCTGATTATGCCTTTCTCCTCATTCATTGTAATGAGATAGGAGTAGGTCCGATGGGCATCGGACCTAGAGTTAGGTTTAATTAGCTCTATCACCGTACGATTAGCATCAAGATCTATGTACACGAATTGATACAGTCTTACACTAATTTTGATGCATAACACACGAATCTTGATGCAAATCGGATGGTCATCACACCCATCGAACCAAGGTAGGTCCGATGGGCATCGAACCTACTCTCATTCCCATTGTAATAGATGGCTCATAATTATCTCCTTATTTAAGAATAAGTGTCTGATGTGTCTTAGGTGTAACAAAACACATAAAGTATTACAATCTGTTTTGTATATTTACATGAATTCCCATGCGATGTATTGTGGTGATTTTTATTATATATAATTTTATTATTTCAACAAAAGTTTTTCATTTTTTACTGGATGTAATATTTATATAAATTGTTTTATTTATAAAAAGCCTTACCCTAGGTATTTTTTTGTCTGAAAAACGAATCTAGTTTTAATAGTTTTTTTTTTTGAACTGTTTTAGCAACAGCTATAAATTTTGATATCATAATTAAATAATAATCTAATTAGTTAATATGAACAACAACATATAATCTTAAATTTGAGAGTACGTTTGGGTGGGCTTAAGTTAGCGCTAACTCAAGGATTACACTAATCTGAAGTACGTGATATTCTATGTTTGGGCATACCACACAAAGTGCTTTCTCTCTCTTGGGTTAGTGGCTATTTCACTAACTAACAAAATGTTGAGTTAGCGATTAGGAGGTTAGCTCAAATTAACAGTTGTTCTCAACTGAGTTTGTGTTTCGTCCAAATGGGCCAACAAATATATGCATCCCTCAAATCCTCAACAACAATTAAATTCTATTGTTAAATAAATAATATCATGAAAATAGTTGCCTTGTTATATAGAGGATTGATATTATACTTGGCGAAGCTGATTAGCTGAATATAAGAGATTATGACATTAATATTGACACAATGGAATTTCTCTGCTTCTTTTGAAATGGAGAGGAGGCCGTCCTTCTATGCGAGGAGTATTTGAGTCGTATCGCTGTTTGGAGTTTGGACTTTTGAGGAGAGAGCGAGAGGAGCGCCGCCCGTACAGCAGACCGCACGTGATGTTCACGAACAGGTGGGCCGGGCAGTTATGGCTGCTTCTCCCTCAAACGGTCCTGATGTTAGTCATAATCACCATAATGCCACTGAAGTGAGAGCACCGTACAGGTTATTGGAGGACATTAAATCATAAAATTTAAGCGAGTCAATTCATCTGGTGCTGCTCTCGTTGAAATTTAAAAAATGCAAGTGCTCCGCCTCCGGTCAAATGAATATTATTAAACTTGGTAATTTAAAACAAAGCAAATTCAAATAGGAAGTTAGACTGCATGATTTTCAAATAGTTATCAGAGATAACGACATCTTTCCCACTCCAGTCTCTACCGAAAGACTCTCTCACGGTCTCACCAGTAGAACACAGTATCTATCCAACTTAAAACACTTCCCAACCAAAAAATGAAAACACTATATATTAATCTTGTAAACATCATGCCTTTAGCAGTAAATACTCCAGCCGATCCGATCTAAATAGAGATTTTTTTTATAAATATTAAATAAGTTAGTAGCTTGATCTCCAATCTTTACTTTAAAAAACTCACTTCTCTCTGTTCCCGTAAAAATCAACGGGTGGAAGTTACTCTTTAAATTCGGTCTCATCCTTGCCATCCATTTAATTTGTTCTTTTATTCCCAGTTTCTCCCTTTTCCTTCTCTGTGGTATGCAGCCAAATGTCTAATTCTATCTCTTTCTTCATTCCTTACCTATTACTCAGTCATCACATTTACCTTTGGTAACATCTCATTGTTAGGACATGCCTTTCCTCGTAGGATTATTCTATGGCGTTATTCTTTTTAGTAAAGGGGGAATTTCATGTATACCCCTCAAAAGCTTCAAAATTACTTATTTCCCCCTCTAAATTTTAAAATTACATATTTTTCCCTCTAAACTTCAAAAACTCACATATTTACCCATTTTATTGTCTTTTATATTAAAACACATTCTAAATTTATAAAATACCCATTTTACCCTTTATTAAAAGTATAAAACCCCCATCGAACTCAAATTTGAATCTAAAGGGTTCTTCTACCGTCTGATCCGCACACATCGCAATAAGATATGTGCGTGTTCGCTTCAAGATTCGTGCTAATATAGTGCGCACGAATCTTAAAGCAATTTTGATCCGTGTGCATTGCATTAAGATCTGTGCACGTTGCTTCAATATCCATGCATATTCACTTCAAGATTTGTGCTGACCTAGCACGCACAGATCGTAAAGCAATTCGGACGATAGAGGAACTTTTCAGATTCAAATTGGAGTCAAATGGGCGTTTTATGCTTTTTAATAAAAAGGGTAAAATGGGTATTTTATGAATTTAGAATGTGTTTTAATATAAAAAACAATAAAATGGGTAAATATGTGATTTTTTGATGTTTAGAGGGGGAAATACGTAATTTCAAATTTTAGAGGGGAAAATATGTAATTTTGAAGTTTTTGAGGGGTATACGTGAAATTCCCCCTTTAGTAAATATAGGAACTAATAAGCATTAAATGCAATATTCATTATTACAGAAGGTCGAATGTTTAAAATCTGATTAGAAGATCATTTGTGGATATTTAAAGTTGAAAGACTTAGATCTTCATTTTTATTAAAAATAAAAAAGAATAAATTAGTCATTTTAATTTTATAAATCAGAAAATAATATTTATAGCAACAACTTGAGGAAAATATGTTCTTCAAATTTAATACTATTATATTTTGACTATATTGTCCTTTATCATATTATGGTTCAGGTTTAAATAAAGCAACATTATCCGAGTTCAAATTCAAAATAAAGTGCAAATAAACGCCTGGTAGTTTTTCTTTTAGGAGCATATAGATGCAAAAATACGCCTCTCTGGCTTATCCTTTAGGAGCAGATAACATTCAAACTGCTACCCGACATTAAAACAGCATTTTTTTTTTAATAAAAATCCGAGTTCAAAGTAATTGATCCTAAACCAAATTTCAGTCCCAAATGCCTCCAATTCCATGGCACCTAGAGAAATAAATTGTGAAAACATAAAATATTGATTAAAATCATTAATTTTACAAGAATTAGAAGCACAAAAAGTGAAAAGGGCCATCCTAAAAAAATAGATATAACAAAATGCCGGTTTGGTGGTTTCTAACTTACTGTAATTCTGTTAGTTAGGCACTCGCAACACCGTGTACTGATTCGTACCCACCACACGAGATCTAGACGGACAGAATTTGATGCCTCGAGATTCGTGCAAGCATAATATCAAAACTCTGGGACGCCGTAGTGCCGCAAGATCCCTGACCCCAGATCTCCGTTGTCTTTGCTCTGATCATCCCTGGCCCCGCTTACAGGATTTAAATGGGGCAGAAGTGTAAAAGTCACGAAGTGGGCCCCACGAGACGTGGACAGGAGCGTGCCATGCTCAGATGGGAGAGGTCCATCCTCGACTGAAGAGCCCACGTCAGACGCGATCGCTGACGTGTCCGATTTCAGAGGATGTAGCGTACGCACAGTAGAAAGCTTTTTGTAGAGCGACACGTGTCGCACGATGGGATCCTCTCTCCCTGAATTCGTATCCTCTGCATTAACTCAAAAGAGATTCTCTTGAGTTAATGCATCTCGACTATCCAATCTGTTTTAAAATTCGTGCAAACTAGATCTACACTAATATTAAAGGGCCCCCTATGTTATAGGATGAAGCCCGATTGGCTCCGTTTACAATCAGACGGTTGAAATTCATTCACTCAAAAGATTCCCTTTTGAGATAATGCAGAGGATACGGATCCCTCTTCCCTTCCGTCCTCATTGTTAATTCAAATTTTGAGTTAAGATCTTGACCGTCCGATTTACACCCGTGCTAATATTGAAAGGCCGAGTGCGTTATAAGTGTCGGCCGGATTCTTCCAAATTCTGATCGTACTATCCGAAAATTAATTTAAAGTTTTAAACGATACGTTAATGTATAGGATGCAGATTCTCGTCCTCTAGGAGAAAACGGATATGGTCCAGGAGCAAAATACTTAAGACCTTGCGTCACTGCTTGTTGAGGCTCAAATGAGAAATAAGTAGTTTATTTATGACTTATTGAAGTAAGCAATGACTTAAGTAAGAGTAAATTATATTATTTAGGGTGTGCTTTGGAAGAGGGGGAGAGGAGGAATTCATATATCCTCTGCATTAACTCAAAAGATTCTCTTTTGAGTTAATAAATCTCGACTGTCCAATCTGTTTCAAAATTCGTGCGAACTAGATCTGCACTAATATTAAAAGATCCCATATGTTATAGACACGAGCCGGATTGGCTCAGTTTAAAATCAGGCGGTTGAAATTCATTAACTCAAAATATTCTCTTTTGAGTTAATGCAGAGGATACGGATCTGGAGAGGAGGGGAGGGGAAGGGAGGAGAGAGGTGATTGGACATGACCGGACTTTGTTTACTTGTTTCTATTATAATCATTATTTTACTACTACTACTTTTTAATTCCAAAAATCTTATGTGCTTTTAATTAATTAGTAATTTTAACTCGGTTGTAATTTTTTGTGTAACTATGAGCATAATTTTTGTCCATCCAACAAGTTCTAAGAATAAACTAATATTAACATTACAACAAACTCTAGCATCTATAATTTTTAATTTTAAAATTAGTTTGTAATTAAAAAAGTTGCTAATTTGTTATTAAATATGTAATACAAAAAAAATGGGTCAAATAACAAGAAATTTTCGCCGACCATACAAATATATTGTATTAATCAAATTGCAAAATTGAATACAATAATATATTTTCTAATCGACCACATATAAGATACAATAATATACAATTCCATAATTATTTTAAGTCACAACTTAAGTAATGAGTTCTAATCAAACAAAAATAGTTTTAAGTCATGACATACTTTAAAGACACAACTAAACAAAAATAACTTAAACTATTCTTATTTGATTAGAGCTTGATACTTAAGATATATTTTATGTGTATTGTTGAATTAATTAACTTAAGATAATTATTGAATTGTACATGGCTATATTTTATGTGTATTGTTGAATTAATACGTTTTATATGTATGGTCAACAAAAACTTTTTGTTATTTGGTCCATTGTTTTTGTATACGCATATTATAATAATTAGCAAGTCTTTTTAGTTATTTTTTTAAAATTAAAACACTATAGATGTTATAGTTTTGTCGCACTGTTATCATTAGTGTAATCTTGGAATTGGTTGGATGGTTGTAAAAAAAAACGCAGATAACGTACTAATGGAAAGAAAAAAAATACAATTGAAGATTTTTAGAAATAATATCGCATGATTTAGAACTAAAATAACAACTGAATTAAAATTACAAACTAGTGGTACTAATTTAGAAATTACAAGGTTTATAGAATTAAAAAAAGTAGCATTACATAATTTACAATATAAATCAAACAACAACATAGATCACTCTACAATAAAATGCGGAATAAAGTTAAGCAGTCTCAGTAAGTGAGTTAAGTTATGACCTCATAAAATGTTTTTTTTTTCGTACTATTCCATCATGTCTTATTTTTGTTTGACAGTGTAAGTGCGGAATAAAATACTTATTAGAGTACTTAATTTTAAAAAAAGTATATTTACAAACTCTTACTCTCTATAGGAGTCTCTGTAGCGTAGTGGGAGTGACATCACATCAAATTCAGTTCAATTTTCATTCAAACTTGTTCGATTCACGTCAAAATTCGTGTGCACTTAATCTGCACAAATTCTAAAACTTTCCGCACAAAATCTTAATGCGAATTGAACGATTCCAAACATACAACAGACCGAATTTAATTCCATACTCATCGAACCGCCTCCGATTCCCACTCGAGAGTAGAAGGGATTTTGATATGAATATCAGCGACTATTATTTCCATTGTAAGAGCCTTTGTGCACTAGGTGGTCTCAATTCAATAAAAAATAAACATTTTTTATTAAAAAAGTTCAATGAAAAACGAACTTGACGTCCTTTGAGTTGACTCACATGAATTGACAACACCTGAAGCGTTCGTTATTAATTTTGGTACTTTTTTCCCTAAAACAAAAATTGGTACCTTTTCTTCAACAAAAGTTATTTAGTGTTGTTGGATCAAAAGGTACGGTTTCTGATCTGATTATTAAGTTCAACTTGTGAGGTTCCTTTTCCTAAAAAAAAAAAATTGTGAGGTTCCTCAGATGATGTAGACTCGACATGTGGGATGGGACTGTGTATTTGATATCTCAATTGGGGGGTTTCGGAAACTTTTTGGGTTTAGAAAGCAACCAATTATCATCCGGGAATGAAATTATTATTTTTTTACTGAAAAATTCTAATTCAACTTTAAAAATTGGGAGAATTTCATATATCCCCTCAAAAACTTCAATATTACGTATTTCCCCCTCTAAACTTTGAAATTACATATTTCCCCTTCTAAACTTCCCAAACTCACAAATTTACCCATTTAATCAATAAAATATATTTAATATATTTAAAAATACTTAAATAATATTATTTCGGATTCTAAATTTTTTTCATACCATTATACCCCTTCTTCCTTCCAATCTCGTTCTTTCTCTTCAATTCATGAGCGTCTCACACCGTCCCCACCTATAGATTGAAGCAGCTGCGTGACATTTTTCGCCGATTCGATATGGATGGTGCGGCAGCCTGACGCAGCTGGAGCTCGCCGCATTGCTTCGATCCATAGGTGGGGACGGTGTGAGACGCACATGAATTGAAGAGAAAGAACGAGATTGGAAGGAGGAAGGGGTATAATGGTCTGAAAAAAATTTAGAATCCGAAATAATATTATTTAAGTATTTTTAAATATATTAAATATATTTTATTGATTAAATGGGTAAATTTGTGAGTTTGGAAAGTTTAGAAGGGGAAATATGTAATTTCAAATTTTAGAGGGGGAAATACGTAATATTGAAGTTTTTGAGGGGGATACATGAAATTGCCCCTTAAAAATTTGCAAATTCAAGATTAACATTTGAGAAAAGAGTAAAGAGGGGTTTAGTAGTAAATTTATTGATTTCACTGCAAAATTCTCCACAATTTATGACGAGTCAATTCAATTCAATTACACCAATACGTCACATGCTAAAGGAGCTCTTTAGCTTTTCACAATTTTGTCTTTTGTGCTCGCTTGATAAATTGGTTCAAAATAAAATTTGAAATCTCACTTCATTTTGTGTAAACGAAATTTAGAAATCAATGTAATATGTTAAAATAAGAGACCAATCACTTAAAAATTGTTTATTTGAAAAGTTGTAACAATATTTAAATATAAAGTTCAAATTTAAAGTTTCACTTAAGAGCAGTGTTCTAAATAGCGCGCTATAGCGTTTTTGGACCCCAAACGCTACGCTACGACATCAAAATGCGCTATTTGCGCTACGGCCGCTATAGCGCTATTTGCGCTATACAATATGGGTTTTTTTTTTTTTTTTTTAAGCAATTTATATGGGTTTTAAATAAAGATAAAAAAAATCTCAAACCGAAATTGAATTTGTTGCTACTTGCTACAAATAAATCAATTTGAAATTGGGAATAGAAATTGAAATTTGAATAGAAAAAAAGTCCAAACCGGAATTAAAATTTGAATAGAAAAAAAAAATAGATTATGTCATGAATCATGATACTTAAGATATTTTTATTAGGAAAAATCGATAGTTTATGATATTACTATGGATATTTTGAACCGCAATTTGGACTTTGTACGGGTTCAATATGAATATTATAATTTCTTAATTACTTTGGTGTTATTTATTGTTCTATGAGACCTTAGATAATGTTGATATTTAGTACAAATATTGAATATACGAAATGTAAAAAAAAAAACGCTATTTGGAATAGCTTCCGCTATAGCGACGCTATTCGCTATAGCTTCCGCTATAGCGACGCTATTCGCTATAGCTTCCGCTATAGCGACGCTATTCGCTATAGCTTTTTTTTTAGCCTTCCCGCTACGACGCTATAAACGCTATTTAGAACCTTGCTTAAGAGACGATCTATGCGATACACATATCATGCTTGTAACAATGTTGATTGTGTGTGTTTCAAGTACATTAATTATAAATATTCTTGATGCATCAACAAATTCAAATTGTATGGAACTTAATTGTTAGATTATCTATCTTTCGAATAACAAACCCACAAATTTGCTTTTGCATCTTTAATTTTACTTAAATTGATCTGAAAAATTATTGTGAAAATTGTCACTGTTAATTTTTGTTGGAAATTCGGGTAGATCATTGATAGGCCGCAAACATACCTATATTTGACTAAGATTTTTGTGTGAAACAATACAAAATTTCAAGTATTTATCCTTGTTTACTGCTATTTTACTTCATTTTCACTTAATTACATTTCAAAGATCAAGTTACTTCCGAAAATATGTTTTTATGTAGAAATATCAAGAAAACAAGTCAAATTGCCTGTTGGCGGGCTGCGAAACATCCATGGCAGGCCACCAGCTATATGGGACTTAGCCGTAGAATGGAAAAGACTCTGACTGAGAGTCTGGCCCTCGCGACTCACCTGGCAGGCCGCCACTACCAATTGCTCCATAAGAACTTCAGACTAAGAGTTTGGCGACCCGCGACCATCTTCTGACGGGCCGCCCCCTGCCAGCTCCCAAAAATTCAAATCCAAAAAAACGATAAATTAGGAATTTGGCAGGCTGTGAGATGCCCCTGGTGGGCCGCTGCCTAGCTGAAAATTTGCCTTCCTCATTATGGCTCCTGATTTGTTTCCTAATATGTTAAAGCCTCTCCTAAATACAATTTTGATCCCTTTTTAAGAGACGGAGAGGCCCTACACATCTATCTCTCCTTCCACAGTTTCATATCACAATTCTCCATTTCTTCTCTTCTCTTCCAATGAAACAAGGCGCAGAAGGTCAATGGTTTGCAGAGCACTCTCTAGCATAGTCACAAGATTCATGAATTATTCGTGAATGATTCGTTTTTTTGGTGATGGCGAACCGAACGTCGAATTATTTGGTTGATCGAACTTTAATCGAATTATTCGTAAATTTTACGAATTTTTCCCAAATTATACGAATTATTCCCGAACTTTTTTCAAAATTTTCCCATAACTTTTTTTTTCTCCCTTGTGGAACTGGGATATCTGATCCAGATAATTTCGAATCATTATTAAATTATACCTGAATTATTTCCGAATCACGAATTTTGACCCCGCCGAACCGAACCCGAATTATTCAATTGTCACTATGCTATCTAGATTGGTAAGAGACCGACTCTGATATTGGTTTAACCTTTACAATTCTTTTTTTTTTCTATTTGAGATGTATTTCATGTCTAGCATAGTTGTTTACATTGCTATGAGAGGCTAGTTGCCCTTTTTAGGGGCGATGGCTTGTAAAACTTGATGTATTGTTAAAATCTATCTTACTTGGTTAGTTATAAATTATATTGTGATTGTTTGTGAGATTGTTTGAGCTTATTTTATTATTCTTGCAAATGTGTATTCGTGTACATGAGACTATGTCATTTCAGTTGAAATGGAGATCTATTGGTACTTGATACCGAGTATAGTAGCAATGAATTAACCTTAGAAATTGGTATTAGTCTCATTCTAGTTCAATATCAACCAGAACCACAAGCACAATAGTTAATTGTCTATAACGAAAAACTACACGTGAAGTCTTAGGTTTAGTAAGTTATAATTGGTACCGATCACGAAAAGCTAAACGCGGAGTGTCGGTAGTTGAGAATAGCTTAATTAGTCGAAACAAACACCTTAACCAACTTGTGGCGAAAAACTAAACGTGAAGTCCAAATCGGTTAAGACAAGTTGTCAAGTGGTGAAAAACTAAACGTGAAACTCTTGACATAACATTAGTACTAGAAATCACAATTACACAAACATGAATATGATTAATTAACCAAATAAGTAGAATTAGCTAATTCGGATAGTGAGTCGCAGCCCCTGGACCTTACCAATATTGTTCCAAACAACCCTTTTTAGTTATTTGCTTTTATTTTAGTTCACAACCAACTCACTTCGAGCCTTGAGCTCAAAACCTGTCACGGCTTGCGAACCAAAAACCCCAAATTTACTATTCTACACTTCTCTAGAATTAGATTAAATAGGTAATTCTTATTGCTTCCCTTTGTCCTTGTGTTCGATCCCAATACTACTACGAGAGGTTGTATGCTTGCAACCAATCAAAATTTGAGTATTGGGTATAAATTTAAAAGTGAATTGAGTATTAAATCAATCTCAAAATTACATATACAAAATACTCAACAATCATAGGTGCAACAATTTTTCAGTCCAACAATTGTTCATACCCGAAAACATAATCCAAGTATAAAATTAAATTCAGGATAGGATTTACCACTAGAAGCGCAATGAAAATATTCGTCTAGTTGTTGGAGTAATGATCTTCTTCTCCTTTCTCATGTCAAACATACGCAACAACAACAATCACATCTCTACCGGTATCCACACGAAAAAGTTGAAAACAACTACAAGTCTGAGTGCTAGCATGCACCTTTTCAGATATATTTATTAAGATTTTATTTTATTCAAAGAGTAGAAATTTTAGGCTCATAATTCGTGCAACCCAAATTAGATTTACCCATGTTAAATTTAAAATATTATTAATTCAGCTCAAATAATTTGAACAATAGAACAATTCTAACAATCTTATCAAATCAAATTATCCATCCCCCTTAAATTAGATCAAGGACCTCTTAGTTCAAATTTCAAGTAATTTGAGGATACTACGTTACAAACTAATTAAGCTTTTTTATAAAAGCTCGAAAAAATAACATACATGGTAACAAACTAGAATTCAAAACTAATTTATGTTTGTGCAAATGAAAATTTAGTCCAATGTAGTTCGATCTTTCAAAAGTTTTTGAAGTCGTTAAATTTGGTCAGTGCAACCAGAATTCATATCACCTAAGGATATGAATTCTGGTCCGTTCGTTATATATTAGCCAAATCTTAGAAGAATTATGTGCATTATATGTTTGGACCAGATTAATCTTATTCTGATTCGACAGTCTGAATTCAAACTCAAATGATGATGCCCTGAACAATATTTTTTTACTAATAATTGAACTCGATCAATACATAAAATGATTGTTCGTTAATTTAGACCAGTACCAACTACCAATCAGAGGATCATCACCATTGGGTCTCCGCATAGCATCCAAGTTATTGAGCTCAGTGATCTAATCAACAAATAGCAAAAGTAAGGCTGCTAGTGCTTGGTAACTGACAGGACCAGTTCAGCGAATCAAATAGGAGATCACCTGCTCATTTACCAGTAATCACCTTCATGGCCTCATTGTGGTCCCCCGGTGTTGCTCAAAATTTTCTTATTGGTGTCCAAAAAAAAAAAAGGTCCCACTGCACCTATCTCTCAAATTGGACTCCTGCTTTTCCGAAAAAAAAAACAGGTTTCTATTTTTCTGGATACAACTATTTAAATTTTTTCATTCGTGTATCTCGATAAAGAAATTTTTTCATGCACAAATCTCAACGAATTTGAATAGTTGAATCCGAAAAGGCAGCAGAGTCGGACTCCTCTCTCTCTAGTCAAAAGAAGCCCATGGATCCATTAAATTTCTGGGTTCGTTTTGTTTTATCTAGATAAGCATTGCTATTTGCCAGTCCGTTTCTCTCCAAAAAAAAGAAAAAAAAGAAAAGAAAAGTATTGCTAGCCCGAGTGGTTCAACAAAAGTATGCATCTTGCGTAAAGTTATGTCTCAACCTTTTCTTGTACCACTACTTGGATGTCTAATCTTGTACTTCTACTTTATGTATCTTTGGTAAAGTTATGTTCAAATCGTTGGATACTTAATTATCCTGGGCTACAGAAGATGGTACATAACAAGGTAAAAAGAGTGATATCCGACATTATTTACTTGTTTCTTAATATTAAATTTTGAGGGGAAAAGAAGAACAGAGGTGGTGAGATGAGTTGAATTTTTTATACAAACTATACAAATTTGGTGACATTGAAACTGGAATGTAGAGGAGATAAACTCTCTACACCCTCTTTTTTTTCCCCTTTCTTTTGAAGTTTCTGGAGCACAATCTTTGATATTATGATTGGTATTACTTTCTTTAAATTTATGAATAACATGAAGAGATTCAACTTTAGCAATATTAAAGTTATTAAAATGTTAATAAATTCAAATAAGCAACAAAACATCAGGTGACGACAAAACTATAAATTATTCTACATCATAAATATTTACAAATATCTCAATGTCAAGTCTAACCGTCTGTTTTAAAATTGAAAATCAAATCAAAGATAATGTTTTTCACAGAAAAAAAAATAAAGTTTCTGATTACAAATTTAAAACTCATTGTTGGATGACTTGACCTTCAATATTTGCTTAAAAATCACTTTTCGAATTAAGAATTAAAGGGCAAAAAAAAGAAAGCATGAAAGGAGTAAGAAGAGAAAAACCATTCTCGGATTAAGGTGATTGTTGCCTCTGGTTTGAAAAAGGTCCTAGAACCGGTTATCCAAAGATCGAGAGTTAGAGCTCCTTTTCTAACTTTGCAATTGTAGCGAACTTTTTTATTTAAACAAAAGGGACTGCTACGTTATTTGAACTTTTAAATTTTTGTCTTAAAAGAAAAAAATTAAAAAAGTTGGTATCTATCGAAATTGTCAAATTTTACTACCTAGTATCAAAACTTTCAGAATCGATTTAATGTGGCCCAGAATAAGCAGTTTTCTGCAAAATGCTCACTTAAACTAAAGCTCCAAAGAAGCAAATGAAAGGGAAAAAAAACAACAGAATAAATTAACTTCACTTAGGCCGAATTCAACAAGCGTTAGACGTGACATGTAAACTTCACCAATTTGAATTCAGCAGTTGCGTTCTTACCAGTTGTAGCAAGTAGGGATAGGGGTGTCAATGGGTACGATACGGGTAGGGTAGGAGCATTATTATACTCATACCCACTAAGAATTAAATTTATCCATATCTTACTCTTACTCATCAATAATTGACCTTACTATACTCTATCTTTACCCGTTAAAATTAGCAGGTAACAACAGTAGCGGGTGAATAACAAATAATATTAATATAAAAATTAATTTTATTATATTTTATAAATAGAACATCAAAACTCATTCATTTCACACATATGCAATCACATTACTAATAATAAAAATAAAAAGTTAAATGTGCAATCAATTTCAACTACATTGTTTTTTTATAAATCAAGTGAATTCATAAAAAAGAAACATGTATTCGAACAAATTTCATTATTTAACTAAATAACAAGACATACAAATAAAAGTAATATGTTTAATATTTTTCTTATAGCAAAAATATACACTAAATAACAAAAGTACTATCTAATTATTGCTCAGACATTATCGTATGAAATATCACGTAAATAAATTTCACCATCACTAATTATTGCTAAAAAATTATCATATAATTTTATTTTGTATAATTACCCTGTAGGGTAGACGAGTACGAAGTAGCCTTTACCCATACCCTTATCAGTTTAGCTAATGAAATTTTTTTTACCCATACCCGATAAGCTTACGAAAAAAAAATCTTACCTATATCCATCTTATCGAATACGGTACGGGTAGGGTAAACGGTTAAAAGGGTATCATTGACACCCCTAAGTAGGGAGAGATGTAGAAAATACCAACTGTAGCGGTTTGCTTGTTCTAGAGAAAGTTGGCTTTGTACGAGGTGAAGAGAGAGAGAGAGAGAGAGAGGAGCGTGCGAGAAAACTCTGCTTACTTTTTATATATCATTTGAAAAAAAAAGAGATTTGTCATATTATTTTGATTTTTTTATTTTTATTCGTTACGCAAGTATTATCTACACGATTAATTGGGTACAATTTGTCATACTATTTGGTGTGCGCAGATAGTACCTGCATGCCAACTCTTGATGGTGCACAAATAATAATTGCGTATCAGATAAAAATAAAAAATTTAAAAAAGACATGACAACTCTTTATTTATTTATTTTTAAAATAGTAACTAAAAATTTTTGAGAGAAAATCAAAATTAATGCTCGAGAGAAACATTTTTGAGGAAAAATGGGGGTCATGCCCTCATTCATATATATGCTCGAGAGAAACATGATAAGATATTTTTTCTTCTAGACGATACATCTAATGCTTTTTTCTTAAATTCGGATGAATTCGATCCGATGTAATCATATTTTGGGACTTAAATATTCATACAGATTATGATCAGTTGTTCGAACCCAAACTCAAACTTTGAATTACTACAGGTGATTCAAATTCCTCATTAGGACGAGTATTTGCTAAAAAATAGCCGTCCCCTTTTACTTTATTCTTTTAAGTAAATATTCTGTGTCTTAAATTACTTTTCTATCCGTTTTTTCTCTTATTGTCTTCCTTCCAAATGAGAACTTTGTGGAACAAGTAATCACAAAATTGAAAAGCCGGCCACTTCTCAGCTCACCCCATCTCCTTTACTAGCTTTTGGAGCAAGGCTTAAGGGCGTGTTTGGCAGACAAATAGATTGGGGAATAGTCATAGGAATTGAAAAATTTTGAACTGATTTTTACCGTTCACGTGGGAAAAAAATAATTCACTTTGGGTGAATTTTTTTTCCCCACGTGAACAGTAAACGGCCGAACAGGCCCTAAATGTCATAATCTTTAATCACTTAACCTACAAAGCGGATGATTGTGTATGGGTACTTGGGTCAGAGGTACTTATGTATATAATTAAAGGAAATCAAGAGAGTCAAATTTTAATATTTGGAAAATTTAAAATTAGATTAAAGAGAATGAAAAGTGAGTCAGAGGGGAGAAAATAATTTATATTTTATATGTTATGGGTTCTTATGACATTTCTTCAAAAACAAAAGTTGGACGGATTTTTTTTTATTTTCGACATATTGTAAAGATTATTTTTAAAATGTTTTAATCCTAAATTTGGGTTGAATTTTAAATCTAATCTCATTACAATATTTAACATTTGATTTGTCATGCTAACGAACAATTCACCTGCAATTTTGTCTTATTTCAAATAAATTTCATATTCAAAGCAAAATCTTATTGAAATTTCATCTTTTTCTTCTTTGGAAGTACCTGAAAGCAAATTAAACAATAAACGTGTAAATTACTTTTTACTATATATATAAATGACTCAAAAGTAAAAGTAAATTTCATCTTTTTACTATACATATGCTCTCTATAATACCATCTTTTTTTTTATTCTTTTTGAAAAATCTATTCAATGACCGTGTATATTAAACAACTTTTTTTTTTTTTTTTTAACTCAAAAATAGTTTTAGGAAAGTACTATGATGGTTTAATTTTTGTAGACGGTTTGGTAGAAACCATAATTACTAGTTACTACTATGTCTCTTCTTGACTTTTTTTTAGAAAAAACCACATTAATGCTATAATTTCAATAGAATTCCTATGTCAAATCTGGGGCGGATTTAGGATTTTCGTCGGGGGTAAAAAAATATTGAATCGGGTTTAATTATCTAATCGGATTTAAATTCATTAACCAATTGGGTACTCGATAAAAAATAATGCTTTAACTTATAATTTACAATGCTTTGACTTGTAATTTATGATTCTAATTACCAATCAAAATTCAAAAATTTATTTCAATTTTAATCCTAAATTTAATCCGAATTACAAATCAAACGTCCAGAGGGGGACAAAAAAAATTCCAAGGGGGCCAAAGTCGGTCAGAACCGATAAATCTCCACTAAAACTCAAAATCCAGGTAGCTGCCGGAATACACTGGGTCCGCCCCAGTGTCAAATGCTATAGGCATAGAAAATAAGTAACGAAATTCTAACATTATTAGTTTTGCACAATTTTTTTGAATTTTTTTTAAGAAACAATAACATTAGTATGGTTTCTAATTTTCTATCACACCATCAAGAAAAAACAACCATGCAAGTTTTCTAAAAATATAAATCTGAATTTTCAAAGGGAAAAAACTTTTAATTAAATGCTAGTTGAGAATCCGTGTTCCTCATCGTTTGAGTTTGAATCTGAACCGTCCGAACAAAATCTGAATCAATCTGATCCAAACATGTAATGCACAAAGTGTTTTTAAGATTTGTGCTTATATAAAGAACCTATTTGTTCTTATTTTCTCTCATCCAACTGCTAATCTTCACTGAGATTCTTGCATGAAAAAAATTGAACAGTTAGATGAGGAAAAACAAAAATCTATTTTTTCAAAAAAAAATAACAGCTGATTCGTACTCATAATGAACAGACCCGATTCAAACTCAAATAGTGGAGTCTCTTAGATGATATCAATTCCTTGTTATCCACGATTAATTTCTTTTAGGAGGTTTTCTGAATTTGTTGAAATCTTCATTTTGGATCTTTAGGAGGTACATTACCCGGGAGGTCATTATCAGTTTATCACTTGTGTTTTTAAATTAATGTAATTTAAATCACGTGACGCAGAGACATATGGGGAGCGTCGTTCTCGGTTTCCATTCTATTGTTAATTTGTTATAGAAGCTCCTAAATTTGTGAGTCGTTACCCTTTTCTTTTTTGCTTTTAATAGTTCTTTCGCAGGACGAGGTTTCCCAGGTAACAGTCATCCAGAGGCATGCCTACATCTTTTTTTTTTTTTTTTTAAAGCATGTGTAAACTTCTGAGTAAGAAAGAATCTTATGTGGCATTGAAATTCTTCGCCGCCTCGCCGGTTTATAACAGGTCCATAATCCATTAACCTCGTTAATGAAAAGAGAAGAGTGCTTGATTTGGTACATAAATTACTAGACTGCGTAAGCCAGGAGCTGAGGAACACGAACCAGTAACCACTGGTATACAGTGGTTTCCAGTTGGTTCGTTTTTAAAAATGCGTAGTATTTGAAAATTCAATTTTTCAAAGGGAGCGATTGGTAAAGAGAACAGCTTACAGCAAGTACAATTATACAAGCTGTTCCACGTGAGTATCTGCGCTGCTGGTCTGTAGGTGTGGCGCCTCTTTGAGCAAAACGGCTGGCTATGTCAGATTCTGGGACAGTGGCAAAGTTGTAAATTTTGCGATGGAAAGGGGTAGTCTCGATGGTCTGCTGCTCCGTTGGAGATGTTGCAAATGTCTGAGCAGCGGTTCAACCGTTCGATCAAGTTTGAACGACTTCAAAATGGCTGACGATGTCAGGTACTCAGATTACGCGCCAGTGGTGAAGTTGTAATATTATTGAATCTCTACACGGTCTGCTGCCCAATGGAGATATTGCAAAGAAGTCTTGAGTAGCGCCTTCAACCATCCGATCAACCATCAACTCAAAAAAAAGCGCCTTCAACCATCCGATCAAGTTTGAGATTTCAAAATGGCTGGCGATGTCAGATTCCGGGCCAGCGCCGAAGTTGTAATTTTATTCAGGGTTCTAAATAATTAGCTTATAGCTACACAATAGCTGTGCTATAATTTTTTTTTACTTTAAAAGCTATAACGCTACTAGCTCCTTTGCTTTTATTAGAATTCTAAATAGCTAGTTATAGCTTCGCAATAGCTGAGTTATAATTTTTTCGGACCTTAAAAACGATGACACAATAATCCTATTTTGAACCTTGAATTTTAACAATGGAAAGGGGTAGTCTCGACTGTAATTATTTTAACTTGGAAGTGCTTTTTGTACATTTGACATAAAAGCAACGCAAATTTGTGTACAATAATTACATTCAATGTTTTTTCACTAAATATTAGATATCAAGCTACTCAACTATTTAATATCTACAAATATTTTCTCATTTACATTTCATATATATGACATCTCACACATAGAACATTATATTTGTCACAAGACCAAAAATAAGTTCTCTAATCACATTCAAATTTGAAAACAATGACCGAGACCAAACTGAATTTGTATCCTCTGAGTTAACTCAAATTTTGAGTTAAAATCTGGACTATCAATTAAAATCCACACTAATTTTAAGAGACTCCGTGCGTTATAAACGTGGATCGAATTGGTCTGAATTCTAATCGCACGATCAGAAAATTAACTCAAACAGTACATTAATGCAGAGGATGCGGATTCGACCAAACTACCCAATTGACAACACCGGTACCCACCAAAAGTAATGGAATCCAAAGTTAAACATGTCTGCCCATACTCATAAAGTAATTTATCATGCCCAAAAATCGACGGCTTTATTACCAATTTCCCCGGGCTGCACGTAGAATGATTTTTGGGCCTAAACTACCCAACTTTCTCCTTATGGGGATGATTCTGAATTATGGGTGTACTGTTAAGCTCATCACAGGCCCAGCATAAATGATAATACAGGCTCTCCTATTTACGAGGAGACTCAGATTAAATTTTCGTAAAAGAACTTGTAAAATAAATAGATTGTTATGAATATAATTGTGATGGTCAATTCATTATGTAATTCTCAATATTAATTTTTAATTTATTTCTTCACTATATTACTATGATTGGATTCAAGGTTCTATATAGCGTTTTTGGACCATAAAAGCTATGACGCTATTGGCACTATAGCGCGCTATTTGGACATAGCTCTGTTTTTTCAGTTGTTCCGCTATGACTCGATAAACGCTATTTAAACCTTTGATTGGAATTGATACCCACTACTTTTGAAATTCATTTCTCCATTTATTTAGATGACTTTTTATTTAGAATTTATAGTTTATAAATAGAGGTTTTGTAATATTGTATTAATTTTGTATTGTACACATATGAAAAATATAAGAATAAAGAGATTGTCATCTTTTATGTGTTATCTTTGTTTTATAACATAGATATTGGAGTTAACATGAGTCCTTATTAAAAATAAAAATAATGAATGTCGAAGTTCACATGAATCTTTTGTTGCCTTATTATGTAGTCCTAGTTAGGGCTGATTAATGAGCGAGCATGAGCGAGTTAGGGTATGCTCATGCTTGGCTCATTAACTTAATGAGCGAGTTGCCGAGTTGCTTAAAATGCATCATTCAAAAATTAATTTTCATTATAGAATTTAACAAATTGTCATAATCCAACCTAATTAAACAATACATAATTTAACAAAATCTAGCAACTCTTCATCTTTTGCAGATTTGAAATTCCAACCTAATTAAAATTCCAACCTAATTAAACAATACATAATCTTACTTCATCTATCATTGCTCATTGGGATTTGAAATTCCAAGCTCTCTTCCTCTTTTGCAGATTGCTACAAAAAAAAACAAGTATTAGTCAACACTAATAATCAAGAAGCATTTTGCTAAAGAAATTAGCGGATAGGTACAATCTTGAATCTGAGAGTTGACTTATTACTACTAGAGTGAGTTTTTCACTTACCTTTCTATCTCTTGATATGGTAGTTAATCTGTGAATGACTTCAAACTTGCTTTTTGGGCCATTCCAAAAAAAAGAATTAAGAGATTAGATGTGACAGAATTTATATAACTCAGTTCTTAATGAGCTAATGAGCGAGTTGGAGTATGCTCATGCTCGGCTCATTAAGTAAATGAGCGAGTTATAGCGAGTTGTTAATGAGCATTTAGCGAGCGAATTATGAGCGAGTTACGAGTTATGAGCAATTTACTCACCCCTAGTCCTAGTCTCCTACTGTCGATTTAATAAAATAGGCCCCCTCCCCATTTTTATTATAACAGAGATTATATGACTTGCAACATTACTTCTCTAATAATATCGGTTCAGACTTGAGAGTATTGCTTTGATTTCCAACTTTTTTTTTTTTTTTTTTACAACATACGAGATTACGAGTAAAATTCATCCAGGCGCATATCTAATGGGCCGGTTCAACAATATTTGAGATATATGGCCCAAGATAATGTAAAGATTTCAGCTATAAATCAGTACAGTATTAGAAAGCAGAGACATCATTATTCAGTAGAATTAGGAATAAATCAGACCGTCACCTCACAAGTCACAACATCTACAAGACTAGAAACAATTCCAGCTCTTTACAAGGATATATTTTGTTAATCCTCTTTTTTAACACGCTTCCATGAATCAGCATCCTCTGCTTTAAGGTTGAGTTAATCAGAATTCGAAATTCCAATCCGGCTCACGCTTATAATGCACGAATCCTTTAATATTAGTGCAGATTTAAATAGGATGGTCCAGGTCTTAATTCATACTTTTAGTTATCTCTGAGGATACGAATTCCTCTTCCGTGGCTTCTCTGTTTCACTGTTTGGTACCGCACAAGGTGCCACCAGATCTAGTAACCTAAACACGTCTACGACACAAATACTAAATTACTAATCCTCGTTCTTGCCAAACATATTAATAAACTCATTATTATGGTAAATTACTAATTTATTTTGAATCAATTGTCAGACTAATGAATTTCAATGAATAATTTTTTGTTATCACGAACGAGGAGAAGACAACACAAGTGTGGTTTATTAAATCAAAGCTTCTTGTAACATACAATAATCAAAGTCAATACCCAATTGATCGAAAGGAAGTTCGCTATGATCACCTGACAAGAAGGAACCTAAATCTAAAACAAGCTGCTTAAGTATAAATATAAACTCAGATGGACAAGATCCGAACCATCCAATCAATTGACAGCTTGAGTTATGAATTAAATTATTGTGTCTGTAGAAAGAGAAAAATTAAAAAAATGAATCTTTATATTTGACAATGAGCTCTTATGGAGGTAAATTAGTCTGGAGAGAGTTGATCTTACCTTCGCCGTAACTCCATTTTAATTCTCCTATTTCACATTTTATTTGACAGCTCAAGTAAAATGTAAGAATTTACTTCATTTCTAACTCCACCACACCCATGACCTATAGGCCTAGAGCACTGCAAAATCGGCAGCATGTATGTCTATGTCTGATTTGAAGGGGGCTTTTCATAGATTTAATTTAAATTACGATTTGCTGTATGGAGCAATTACCCATAACATCCATTAAAACCTGGAAGTTGAAATCTCTAAAAAGTCCCAATGTTTGTCATGTTCATTCCATGCCTTGAACAGGGAACAGAAATCTTGCTCATACCAATAAAATACTGGTATAATCTAAACCGTGCTGGTACAGAGACCAGCCAAGATGGTAATTCCAGACTCATTTCAGTTTCTTCTTCATGTTTACCCAATTAAGCAATAATTTGACTATATACACAGTAAACTCTTTTTCTTCGAAGGCTAGATGCATATGTAGCTCAGGAGCGTTCCACAACAGAAAAGTTGATTTTTTTTTTTTTGAGGAAAAGAAAAGTTGATTTTCCAAAATACACTGACACAAGGCAAACCGGAACCCCCAAGCATAGTCACGCAATCTTTCCATCTAGACCCAAAAACTATCAAACACAAGACAAAAAGAAAATTATCTTTCCAATTAAATATTTTGTCCTTTCTCATATGAGAATTAAAGGGATCAAAATCTGCTGAAATTCTAGATGCAGGAACAGTACTCTCAAATCTCTGAAATTCCGAATCCAACCGTCGAACTGTTTCGAGATGCGTGCACAGAAAAATTGAACAGCTAAATTCAGAATTTCAGAGATTTCAGATGTACTGTTCATGAATTTGAAATTTCAGGTGATTTAAATCCGAATTAAAGAATCTGCATCATCATGATGATGACACTTGGATTGGCTCACACGCAAGGTATTCTTTTAAGCTTATCGTAAAGATGACACTTCTATTATCATACGCAAGGTATTCTTTTAAGCTCAAGGCTTAAAAAAAAATATATTACATCATTACAATTTTTGAAATACTTCTCTGGCCCTTTTCAATTTATTCTAATGCACATCCATTTTCTTTTACTTTTGAACACTCATAATGCGAGTTGATAATTTTGAAACTTGTGAGCCCTTGAGAAAAGTAAATCACACAAAATACCAACACACAGACCAAATTAGACACACACACAGACCAAAATGAAGCAACAAAAGAAGCTAAATAAATACCGAACAAAGAGAAGAGGGACCCATAAATCAGGCACAAGCGCAAGGGTTGTCTCCTTTGACCAGAACCTCATCTTCTCCGCTCCTAAAAATCAGATATCCAGCCCCAAGTCCTACCACAATAGCAATAAAAACACCTCCATTAAATGACATCACTGCCAGCATCAGCATGTACCCAATTGCAGAATTGACCGTAAAGAGCACTGCCGTAGCAGTCCGCACGAGGCTCCACCCCCAAATCACTTTTGAACGGAGCAGGGGAGTCTCCATGGATGACTCAGATGAAGCGGGCTTTGACTCGGCAAGGATCTTAAATCGGAACCGACGGTCCTCCATGTACTGGTAAAAGACAGAGGCGATGAAGAGCGCGAGGAGGGAGAGCAAGTAACCAAGCCATGAATCGGTTCTCCAGAAATCGAAGAGGATCGTGACATTTTTGCCCCAGTAGAAGGTCATGTGCATCATCTTGGATGAGGGGTAAAAGCGGAAATTCGCTGATTGATGAAACTGGGAGATTAGTAGGTTGAGTTGAGATTTGATTGGTAGAGGAGGTGAGGAAGGGGAGAAAGGGCGCGAGGTAGGATATAGAGAGAAGTATCCTTCTGTTTTGGAATTCTGGTCTCCAAAGTCAGAGAAATTACGCCATGTATCAGATTTTCCATTGATTACTCAACGCTGGACCTGGTCTAGCGAGGGAGATAGGAGTAGGTCCGATGGGCATCGGACCTACATTTAGGTTCAATTAGCTCTAGGACCGTACGATTAACATCAAGATCTATTCGCACGGAAATTGATACATACTTGTACGGATTTTGATGCAGAGCACACGAATCTTGATGCAGATCGAATGGTCATCACACCCATCAAACCAAGGTAGGTCCGATGGGCATCGGACCTACTCTGATTCCCTAGCGAGGAGCTTTGACCTGTGGGGGTAAAACAGTAACATACAAAATAGTCCGTAATCTAGACGGGAACCCAGTCAACATTAATGCGAAGTAGTTAACATTTTCTTCTATTTTTTTTCTCATTTGCCGAGAGCCCGAGAAGCCTGTAAAAAATATTTTGCCAAATGCACTTGATACTTTTTCTATGTAATAGATTGAAATGAGTTCTTTGATTCCGAGGCAATCAATTAGAAGTGTTGCACACTTGATCTTAGATTTTGAGTGAAAATCTACACCAAAAGATTAGGATTTGGTTTCCTTAATTAATGTTTTTAGTGTAGATATCCATTATCTCATTATAAAGGACGAGTGTAATTTTTTTACTTATTATTATTTCAAGAATCTAGAAAGCTTATTTTGTATATCATCTCTCTAAACGTACATCTTAAATAAGATTACAGGGATTATAGGTTAGTAACAGTAGTCCATCCAATAAGAGAATTCAGATGCCACAGTAAGGGTATTCCAGTAATATCATCCATAAACCAAGAGCATCAAAACTTTAAAAGCAATCAACACAAAGGAAAGACGTCATGCAACTAAAAATGTTAGTACAACTGTACAAGTTGTACTGCATGTGTACACCAAATTTTAGCAACCGGAGCAAACTGGGCGCCTCTCCAACCTTTCGGTCGTGCCCTTTGTTATTCCTATATGGGGCCTCTGAGCTGCTCCTACCCTTTTTGGGCCTAATACGGGGCCTAGTTTTTCGGCCTTTTCATCTATTTAAGGCCGAGAAAGTCGAGAAAATATGAATTGGTTAGAGAATGAAAAACTATAAAACGGCACAATTGAAGATTTCTTTATCTAACAAGGGGTATGTTTTGAAATTCATATCCTCTGGGGTAACATAATATTTCTGTTTAGATTTGGATGAAATGCTTAATCCTACTTGTACTCTTTACTATATCTGGCATACTCTAGGGGAAGTTCCCTTCCACCAGCGGGCTTTTCCGGTAGCACTACACAGTCTTCAAATCAAACTGAAACTGCTTAATCGATCACTTCCTAGTTTCTTTACTATACCGCTTGATCAAAATTTGGACCGATTCGGAAGGTTCCTTTTATATTTGTGCAAATTCTGTCTGGACGGTCTAGATCCAAACATAAATATTATGTTACCTTAGGTGATACAAATAGGGGCGGATTCGGAATTTTTGTTAGGGAGGTAAAAAAATAGTGAATCGTGTTTAAACCCATTAACTAATAGGTACTCGACAAAAAATAATATTTTAACTTATATTTTTCAATGCTCTGACTTATAATGTCTGATGTTCTAACTTATAATTCTAATTACCAATCATAATTCAAGATATTTATTTTAATTTTAACTTTAAATTTAACCAGAATTACAAATCAGAAACTCAAAGGGGGCAAACTCAGTCAGGACCGATATTTCCATTAAAACTCAAAATCTAGGGGGGCGACTGACCCCCTGGTTATATGTGGGTCCGTCCCTAGATACGGATTCCAAGTTTTTATCGCTAGAAACAAACCGGTACTATGGTTATTGCGATCCCATTAATGACTAATTCGAGTAGAATTAGGGTGTTCTTAAGCTCACCATGTATCTTTGTGAGGTTAACTCAAAAACCTATCTGATTGACTTCAAACGACGCATCCAAACTAATATATTTCCATGTCAAATATATAAAGAGGCAGTGAAATTAATATTTAAAAAACAAGAAAAGAGTAGGTTTGATGGCCATCAGACGTACTTTTAAGTTCGATGAGCATCAGAGCCGTCCGATGCATTTTAAAAGTCGTGTATGTCTCGCTCTGAAATTTGTGTGCACAAACTTAAAAGTGTATCGAATGGCTTCGTTGTCCATCGAACCTACTCTGCGCTCTTTTAAAAAAAAAATACTTTATAAAATTGTCCAAATATTGAATAAAAAAATGCTTAATACTTCCCACTTACCGTTGCTTCAAGAGAGAGAAAAATATAAGAAAAAAAGAAACTCTTCGTTCCTCATTACGTAAAGTCGATAGAGACCCGGATTATAACAAGGAGTCGTCGTTGACTGTCCATTTCCCTCTGTCACATTTCTTCTGAGCTCTTAATTCGAAAGTAATTTTCTCCTCTCTTTTTTCCATTTACATTTTTATTTATTTGCATATCATGGCAAAACAACCGATGTAGATTTGAAATTTATGTCTTATATTAGCTAAAAATGTGACTGTATGCTGTATGCACTAGGGGACTGGTACCAGTTGGCCAGTTGGGTACATGTTGCATGTTACTTCAGCGGTACACCGCTTGGCAAGCCAAGTAGCAAGTATACTTAATTTTATGTTTATTTGTTTTGGTCAAACCGGTACCAGTTCTGGATGCTTTGCTTTGTACCGGACGGATTCGTTGTTTCTTCACTGAGGATGTAAATTTTACATCAGTAATTTTGTCATTGGCTGATCAATTTTTCATTGGTTGAATATTTTCTTGCTAAATAAAAGAAACAATGTAGGCATGAAATAATAGAATAACAATAAATAGTGAATCACATTGTGCTAAATATAACAATAATAAAAAGTGAAATCGAAAATTAGGGTGCTCAATAAAATAAGTTGTGACAAAAAATTGAGTTAGTTGAGAAGAAAAAAGAGAAAATATCATATTTTATTCTTATCCTCCGTCGTTATTCTAATTATGATGTTCGATTAACACTGTATTTACGCTATTTTCACACTAATCTGAGTCACACTATTATTAAACTATTCCTTAGACAATCCAAATAGACCCAAGAGAAATTATGGATGTTCTAAACTTACTAATAAATTTTTTTAAGTTTGTAAAGTGGAATTTTGGGCCTGTTCATAGCTGGGTTTTGTCCGGAGATGCTCAGTTGCTCACATGAGAGAAGGAATATTTTTGGGCCCAATGGATTTTAAATTGCATGCTTTCCAGAATGTTTTAGGTAGTTACTTTTTGGTAATGTACTAACACTAAAATATATATATATTTTTTAATTTTGAGTGAGATTATAATTATTTTTAACTACATATCTTCATTTGATGTGACTTTTCATGCAAATTTCATATACATCATAGTATCATACAGTTATGGTCAGCCTTCACACTAGGGGTGTTTATCGGTTCGGTTCGGTTGAAACCGAATCAACCGAATTAAATCAGTGAACCGAAAAAACCGAACTGAGATAAATTTCAGTTTATTCGTTAAACCGAAATAACCAAAATTAGAAAGAAATAACCAAAGAGATAGAAGATCGATAGGGAGAAATAACCTAAATAACCAAGAGGGAAACGAAAAAAAGAGGAGAAATTAAAATGGGAAAACAAATCTAGTGAGTGATAGAGAAAAGAAAAATACAAAGAGAGAGTGAGTGATCAATTTAAAAAAAAAAGCAAGGAAGAAAGACACGAAGAAAGAAAAAAAGTAGGAAAGAAAAAAAAAGAGGGGAGAGAGATGGAGCAGGAAGCACAGAAAGAGAAAAGAGGTAGTGGGGGTTTGGTGGGACCCAGTTGGAGATTGAAAAGTAAAATTTAAAAAGGAAAAGAGAAAGTGGGAGAATGAAACTAAAGTCGGAAGCGTGAAAATGAACCGAAGAGAGGAGTGATTATTCGCGACTTCATTCGAGAGATCCGGTCGGTTCGGTTCAGCTGGATTTTAAATTTTATAAACCGAATCAAATTAAATAAACAGAATTAAATAAAAAATCGGAAAACTGAACCATTTAAATCAAATTTTATCGGTTCGGTTTAAAACTAAATAAACCGAACCATTCGAACAGCCCTACTTCACACACACCTCTCACATACTTCATCCATTTCTTGTTCACTAGTTTGTTCGGCATTTGTGTTCACGTTCTCCTCGCTAGGACGAGACTCGTAATTGTCAATTTTGAAATGCTAAATTTCCTCTCAAAATTAAATATTTCATGTGTTGTGTTTAAAGAAATGACATTTTAGAAAACTTGTCATGTGTTAGTTTAAAAAAAAAGGATGTTTATAAAATTTATCAATTTTGAGATAGGGGTGATGATTTTTCTCAAATTATATCTGATTAATGTAATTTAGAAGGACCTCAGTGAAATATAAATTTATATGGGGAGTTCGAGTAATAAAACAAAGGCCTTTTTTATACATATTGAGTGCCATTTGTTGAATGATTTGCCACGAGACAAATTATTTTTGATTTGATAATATTCGTGCTAAGAATATTAGATCAAGACTTAAGAGAATTGTCAATAATCTAGTAGCTCAATGACAGCTAATAAGGATGATCTCAAAGAAATCATGAATCCAAGCTTAAAAAAAAAAAGACTCAAAGAGTTCCGAAGAATCATCATTTTCTATGTCTAGTAAATTTTATACGTGTCGTGTCATGTACGTGCATGCAACTAGCTATGTATTTATGTACTACAAGTAAAGAGGCGGTTTGTATCGTGTAAAAAATTAAGTATGAAAATCAAACATATTGTGTTTTGACGTATTGTGTATGTGTCTAGTTTTTTTTTCCATAAAATCCAAAAAAATATGTTAATATAAGAAATAAAAGTGTCATTAAAAGTCTAATAAAAATGTATCTGTATGTCAATGTGCAAATTCGAGTTTCATTTTTGCGAACACAATGCTTGTTGAAAATTTTCAACACATGCCAATGCTTTTATACTCATTTTTACGAATTCATATCCTCTGCATTAACTCAAAAGGGAATCTTTTGAGTTAATGAATCTCGACTGTTCAATTTGTTTTCAAGATTCGTGTGAACTAGATCTGCACTAATATTGAAGGACTCCCTATATTATAGACACGAGTCGGATTGGCTCGTTTAAAATCAGACGGTTGAAATTCATTAACTCAAATGATTCCCTTTTGAGTTAATGCAGAGAATACGGATCCCATTTTTACCACGTGTTTGACCGTGTTCCGTCTCGCCCCACATTTCGCGCCAGTCGTACCATGCTAATGTTTCGCTTGCTTTTCATTGCCTATCCTTGAAGAAAGAGATTTATTCCTATAATTACAGTGGCTAGAGTGCTAGACTTTTTGATGGGGCAGTTGGTTCATGAAGTGCGCTTTAAATTTGTTAATTACTTTCAAATCATTATATCTGTGTTTGGTATGGTTCCTGGTCTGGATATGCTATGGACCGACCGATCACAGTAACAGGGGTTGGGTCGAACTTTGCTTGGACGAGTTGGGTCAAAGATGTTTTTGTGTTTTGTTTGTTTTCCCATCTTTCACCGATACCTTACAGGCTCTGGGTTTTTTCTTCGTGGACTTTTAGCGCAAACATTTATCCTGTTAAATAAATCAGGTGGCAGCTTGCCACTTATATAAAAATACATAAATATATATAAATAGAATAAATATAAATAGATAAAAAAAGCTGAACCCTAAATACGCCTCCTTCCTATCCTGCCTAATAACCGCGGAGCACCTTCCTACCCCAATCGTCTTCGTCTCCTTCCCAATCGACTTTATTCTCTCTCCGATCGAGTCAGCGCTGGCCCATACAGCGAAGGTCTGGACCTCTTTCCCTAGTCGAAGCACAATATCTCTTCCTTTCCACACCCCTCTTCTTCTTCTCCTTCTCTCTGATTGCAATATTTCAGCCAAATAATCCAATCACGAACAGCTCCATTGGCGATGATTTTGCACGGCCTAGAAGGACGAATTTCGATTCCTTTCTTGGTGGATGTGGTCTTGTGGTAGTTTCGAGGCCAGAAGGATTGCAGATCTGATTGAGCTGAGAAGGTTCGGGAGGTTTCAGGTTTTCCAGATTTGCGGTTCGGGATTAAATTTTGCAGGAGACAGGACACTGAAAAGGAGAGGCGTGTTTAGTTTTGCGTTCCTCCGCCTCTCTTTTTTTCTCTCGTGCTCTCGATTGCGAGAAGTTTACTCTCCTTTTGAAATTTGAAGAAAAAGGTGCGGTAGAAGTAGTTGATACTGAATCGAGCTCTATTTTGTGCCAACATTAAGCGCTTTCTGGTGCCAGGATTGTTCTTGTTCCTGAATTTTCGGGAATATTTTTCATTTCTTCCTCTGGAGGAAAACAAGAGAGATCTCAAGTAGAGATTCCTAATGTGGAAAGGAAAAAAAATTGTACAGCTAGTTGCTTAAAGAAATAGTAGATCTGTTAGAAGTACAAGATCACAGAGATTTCAGGACATGGTATCAAATCGTTAAATTCACATGTTACATCTGTTGCAGATTGATCGGTCATCGTCTTCCTGTAGTGCTACCTTTTTCAAGTGGTTGCTAGAGGTGTGGAGGAAAATCAACAGCTGACGAGAAAGGTGCTTTGGAAATATGTTGAGCAGTAGTAACATTGGCTTGGAGCTGCCTAGAGACATAGACCCTTGTGTTAACTGGAAGAAGACTAAGGGCAAAAAGAGGGCTGTCAGACGGGCCCGGAGCTCTGTTGCCGGAGAAAGCAACAGACAAAAGGCTGCCACAACAAGCTCAAACGGCAGCGAGAATGCCTCAGATGAAGAATTTAAGGAAGCAGATCAAGTTCTGGCTTCAGAATCTGAAAAGGTGTTTATTTACCACCTTGGTATTGGATGCCACATTTTTAAGGTTGCCCTTGTCTATATCTAATGTTGAACAAATTTATCTAACTGTTAGATGTTTTCTATGTTCTATTTACAGTTAGGTGTGACAATTCTGGGTAGGCGCTTTAGTGACACAGTCCAGAATGTCCCAATCAAGAAAAGGATGCGATTGCTGACTGGTTCTCCTGCATCGCTCCCTCTTGACTCCAGCCTGGCATCGACTCTGGAGGCTGGCTCGGCTTCCTTTGTGGAAGGCTCGCTTGACAACCATGTTGATTTCTCTGGAATTTCAATTCTTGCTGAAGCTGCCTGCAAAAGTGACTTGCCAGACGAGGACACCAACTTCTCAGTTTCTGAAGTTCAGTCACCTAAAGGAGAAAATGGTGTGGTTATGTCTCAAGAAGTTTCTAAAGTGCAGTCTCCTGGTGGCACATCCGTGTCTTTGGAGGGTTCTTCTTCTCACATTGAGACTGCGAAGGAAGTATTAAATGATGGATCAGACAAGTCATCTAAGTCTGAGAAAGTTTCACGGGATTTAAGGCTTCATTGGGATCTTAACACTGTGATGGATGATTGGGACCAACAAGAAGATGGCAATGGTGCGGATGATGAGCTGAAGACCGCTTCTGTGGCTTGTAATACTGAAGTGTGCAACAGCCACAAGGAAGAACCTGAGAAGACGGCCAGGAATGAAAATCATGAGAGTACTATTAGGTATAATGGAGATGTGCTAGATATTGTGGCACCAAAGGAAAGTTGTGAGTTGCTTGGGACTGAATTGAGGAAAGAAGGCAACATTGTTATTGAAGTCAGTCCCAAGGATTCTATTGTGGAATCTATCACGCCCTGCCCAGTCCTGATAATTCCTCCATTTGGTCCTAGTTCAGCCAAGGAGGAAGTCAAGAGCAACAATGGACCGTGCACAAACCAATTGTCTGCTTCTGAACATGAACAGTTATCCATGGAGCTGACCACTGGACCTGAACTGATCTCGGAAGAATGTACCAAGGAACCAGTTGAAATAAAAGAAGAGGTTAACATGTCTGTATCTATCACTGACAAGCCACTTGAAGTCAATCCTCAATTGGATATGACCACTGGACCTGAACTGATCTCGGAAGAATGCACCAAGGAACCAGTTGAAATAAAAGAAGAGATTAAAATGGCTCAATCTATCACTGACAAGCCACTTGAAGTCAGTCCTCAATTGGAGCTGACCACTGGACCTGAACCGATCTCGGAAGAATGCACCAAGGAACCTGTTGCCAGTGCTCCTTATTCTGAGCCTAAGGATTCTGTGATGGGTAATGATCAGGCAGGAATTGATGCCATGATGGGGGGCAATATAGTGGAACATGATTCCATGACTGGAGATGACAAATTGGAGCATAGTGCCCGGCAAAGCGACTGCAATCAACTTGCTGAGGAGAAGAACCTTGCAAATCCGTCACATATTGAAACTGGCCTGATGCCGATAATCGGTAATGATGGAGGTCATAACCCAGTTGACACTGAGAAGATAGAGAAAGTTGATTTGTCTGTTAGTGATAAAATGGGTGTCGAAGTGGATAGACACGGGAGTTCTGTTGAGTTGCCCAATGACGGTGATCATTCACACTTTTATCCACCTAAGAAGGATCTTGAAGAAGATGACTATCAATATGAAGATGGAGAACTGAGAGAACCAGCTATTCCCTACTGGGGGATTGATGGTTTTGATGATACAGAGACTGAACGTGGGCACCGTGAAGCTGATGAACGAGGTAATTATCTCATGGAGCCATTGCCTGATGCTCCAGTCATGGGCTCTGTCACTCTTGATGCTCCTCAAGGAGAAGAGAAACTGTTGGTGGCTGATACATCTGTGCAAATTAATGATTGTATGGGCACTAACATGATTGCGAAGATGGATTTGGAATCTGAAGATCAGACTGAGCGGATGGAGAATGAGGAGGCAAACAATTTAGGTGAGAATAACACTGCAGAGTACATGCATAGTTCTAGAGAGAAGTCAACAGGATGGGATAAGCAACCAGAAAGTTCGAGCAAAAATAGTGGATCTCCTTTGAAGCAGGAAAGTAGGCCAGACTCATCATCTAGGAGAGAGATATCGTTAGGCATTGACATGCTGAAATCTACTGATGACCCGCTTAGGAATGATAACTCTTTTGTCAGATCAAGAAGGTATATGTTTCTGAATTTCACATTTTTATAGTTGCTTTGTCCTTTAATTATAAGATCTTGTGTTGACCCGGTCAATGATATTTTTTTTAGGTCCAAAGAAGACGACTTTGATGCACGAGCTGACCGGAATCCTCGAGCTCCTAGGATGCATGGCAGGGGCGGGCCCTCCCGGCAGTCTGATACTAGCCGAAGAGATGAACATTGGGTCGAAACCCGGATCAATACAGGTCGCACCCATCATAGGACAACAGAGTTCGGTGCTCCATCGTATGCTCCATATAATTCAGGAAATGCAACTGCCGCTTCTATTGCAAAGGTCAAGAGCAATGGCTTCATGGTGGCCCCGGATGGCACTTTGGTGAAGACTGGTGCGTCAGGTAGCTCCAGGAAATGTCAGAATAGTTCACCCTTCTATCATGGGACCCCTACAGAGAGAGAGCACCGGGGATTTCGTTCATCTAGAGAGAGGGTGGTAAGCCCCGACAGGTTTGGTGGCATTCGAGGTGGCCGACCTGGCAGGTGTGCTGCAGAGCCAGTAAGGGAGCAATATCATAGACCTGTCATAGAAATCAGCCCAGGCCCAAGAAGGCAAAGGAGTTTCTCCCCACATAGGGGCCACATACGACACATATCTCCATCTCACATTGGATCTCCTTCTAGGTCAAGAACCAGATCCCCTAATGCGTGGGTCTCGCCAACAGCAGGAGGTCGCTGTCTTGCAGATCATGAGCCAAGGCACGAGAGAGGGAGGTCGCCACTTCACAGAATGGGACCTGATTATGGTGATCGGCCTGGAGCACTGAACCTGGTGCACAGGAACCACCACCACTTCCCATCCCATGGTCCAAGGTGTGTTAATGACAGGAGATGCACCTCACCTGTTAACTTAATGAGGAGAAGCCCACCACGAGACGTGAGGTTTCATCCATTGGACTCGCCGCCGCCATTACATCGGCAGAGGGATGAGTTCTACCACCATCCAGTGCATTCTGGGCAAAGATGCAATGGGTTTGACCATAGGAGGGGGTTTGAAGAAGATCAATATGAAATGGTCCATGCTGAGAGGCTTTTTGAGAGGAGTGTGAATGGAGAGGGTTTCAGGCCTCGTTATTCAAGTCAGAAGTCATTTGAGGCTCATAGGAGGAGTAGCCCGAGGGGGAGGCTTAACCGCGGTTTAGGTGGGGATGTGAATCACAGAGGCAAGGACAGAGACAGCTTCAAGTTTGGAAGAGGTGGGGGGAGGCGTACTAATGGCAAATATGAGAAACGTGAGATGCGAGATCGCAGTGGTGGTGACGATGATGCAGCTGAGAGAAGAAGACTATCCTGAATTGAGGCTACTTGGGTTAATAACATGCAGTCTTTTAGTTTTCTAGGAAGTTGTATATATTTTATATTGGCATTAGGGTTTTGAAAATTTCCGTCTTTTCAACATGTTTTACAGTTTTTATTTTCAGATCATCTGTTGATCTATTTTAAATTAATTTCTGTTTTCTGACTCATTGATCCGTGGGTTATTTTGTCTTGCTTTTGATGTCATTGGGAAGTGAAAAGAAGGTATGAATCAGTGAATGAATTTTAATTTGAGTTGTTGAAGTTTGAATTTCAGTCTAATTTTATGTGGGTGGCGCGTCCTTTACCTGCAAGTCTACATTCTGCCACTATCAAGGATAGAAAACATGCAGATGCTACCTTATTGGAAGGAAAGCTTATTTTTGCAGCAAATTGTGTGGTGTTCACAAATTGCAAGTATCAATACTAATAGAGAAAACAAAAAGGTTACTCTTCTGTGTACTTGATATTTTGGGGTGCCATACTGAGATAATCGTGTTATGTTTTCAGAAAGTGCGCACCTACTACTATAACGATAGTCAAATAAGATTTGATCCTTGTGCCTGAAGTCATGTCACATGGACTGTTTAGAACTTTAGATTATCTTGCTAGAAGTTATTTGCTTGACGCAGTTGCCTTCCCATGCGGCTATGCCTCTTTTGGTCAAAATCATTTATATATTTGCTTGCGTATTACTATGGGATTGAAATTTCAGTCCCTATCATTCGCATGTGAAAGTATATTTTTTAACATGGCATGTCAACTTGATATCGGAGGATACAATTATTAAACAACAAATCCTGAATCAGCATTCCGGAACTTCAAATTAAAATACTGCTATAGTTAAGTTAGATAAACTTGCTGTTCAAAACGCGTCACAATTTCTTCTTTTTATTAAAATAATCCAATTCGCTTCAATTGACCTAAATTATGCATTTAAACCAGAATTACACCCAAATTGACCTCAAGTAACTATTAAAATTGGAATGACCGTTGTACATTCTTATCGGGATTCAACACAGAACACATTTTTCTTTTTTCCAGATCCACGAACTTCACCAATCATCATCATCAGGCCTAGAGACTGAGAGTCTGAGAGGTGACCGGAGCGAAGTAACACCCGCCAAAAGCAAGTACTAAACCTTGGGTTTTTAAGTGGACATTCCAGAGCAAGAGCAAGGACTGAGCTCACATTTACTCTCCTTGAGCTGAGCCAGACTAATAAAAGACGATTTCTGGTAAAATTGTCTCAGAGCATCCATGAGACAAACTTTTCAATTTACCTGCACAGATTTCAACACAATAATTTAGATAAACTACTAGAAGCAAAACAAAGCCTGACTTTCTGTAAAACCGATATCACCTACAAATTATGCTCTTAATTTGAAAAATAACTAGTCATAAAAAAACCAAAACGGGAAAGAGTTTCGGAATTCTCGCTGAACACTTGATCAGAATGAATTTATATCATTTAAGGTAACTCAAATTTTTGAATTTCAATCCAAGCCGTTAAAGATTGGCACAAATCACAAAACTGTCTGCTCCAGTCAGACTCGATTCTTCAGCTGGTCGGTCGGTCCAGTTTTGTGCAAATGCAAAATTTACGTTAATATGGCATTGAAGAAGAACCAAATTGAGAGGGGTGAAATCCCACAGCAAAAAGTCAATTTCACCCCTCTTTTCTTTCTTCTTCTCCGTTGAATGCTGAGATTACCGGTGAAGGCCGACAGTGACGATGGGTGCTCTAATCAGAGGGCGTTTGCTTCTCCTTTGGACAGTAGATTTTTACTTTTAAATCAATGTTTTCTCTCAAACTCTAAGGTGAATTAGCTGAATTCTCTTCAGCAACTTGTGTTTCTGATTAACAAAATTCACTTCTGAATGAACTCCATTGAAATCATCTCTATTCTATTCAATTGAATTGAATTGAAGTTAAATAAATATCATTCCGATCATAGGGCAAATTACCCCTATACTTCATCCAGTTTGTTAAGCACGCTGGTCAGCTTGCATCCTTTTGCAGCTTAGGTGTACCTTGTCAGATTGAGCAGTTGAAGTATCAATATATTTGATGCATATAAACAGAAGATTTGATTCAAAATATTGCTTTCCCAAATACGCAACATTTCCAACTAAACAAAAGCTAAGCCTTAAATTGTTATTAATCAAAGCCTAACTGAGCCTTCACTTATGTAAAACAAATTACCAGCTTCTTATAGAAAATAACCCAATATTTTTTTTGCTTTACAAATAAAATAAACCATGTTTTTCATATCAAATACCTACAAATATTGTTGTGAATTTCAAAACATAACTTGTCAAAAGATAACCAAGGTCAAAACAAATTAAATAACCCCCTTTACTTCTTCTTGCTATGTCGGCACGCTAGTCATCTTGCACCCAATACCAGTTCTGGTGTACTTTGCGGGATTGAAATTCAAACAGAATTAAACAGTTGTGTTTAAGTGATACTTGTGGCAATCAAAATATTGAAATAGTTTATGCATGTTAACTGACGATCTGATTCAAGATATTACTTATATCCTTCAATTGTTATTCAATCAAGTCCAACTGAACATTCAGTTATGTGCAACAAATATCACCTAAGCCTCATTCGACCAACAGCAACTAGAGCCCCAAACTAAAGATGAGCATAAGCAAAACTCATTTCAAGTTTTCAACCCAGCAGTGCAATTGAACAGCAATACTGCAAAAAGAAAAAAATAATAACAAATTAGGTAGCTTGAGTTCGGTCAAGTACCACTTGCATTGATGTATACATGTGTTTTTCCAGTGAGGGACTAAATGATACAAACCAAAATAAAGTACCTGCATTTCCCAGGGGCAAAGAACCATAAATTAACAAACAAAATACTCCTCTTTTCAAATCAACAAACAAAATACCCCTCTTCATAAATTATTAACAAAATGCCCTTGTGGACTCCACTTTCCCCTCCTTTTTCCCTCCCTCTCACTTCTCCTAGTTTACTCCTACATCTTTTATTTGAAATGGATGATACAATTTGTTACTCTAATAAAAATTTTGTGAACTTAGAAATGCATTATTTTATTATATAATTTTTTTTAATGTAGATATTGTAAATTAAAACTGGCAATATAATATTAGCTAATCTATACAATATTTTTAACATATGATTTCTTTAACCGTCATTATAGAATATAGATAAGTTTAAATATTTGTGTCAAGCAAACATATTTTTAAATTAATTTAACTGAAGTCAACAAATTAATTTAATTTTATTAATTTAATTATTGAAACGTGACTTTAAAAATTATATCTAAACACTTGGGTCCATACAAATTTTTGAACACATGCATTCATATGTAAGTATAAATTTATTAGTCTTTAAAATTAATTTAGATATAGTAGGAAAGATGGGAAAAAATTAAAAAGATAAATAACAAGTGACCAAACCCGTATATTAATGAATTATTCCTTAATAAATTACCAAATATTAAGACGAACTAATATAAGAAAGTAAATAATGATTATTTATTTTAACAATCGAATATTTAAATTAGAATATGGATTTAATCACTTCAGTGAGAATAATTCGAGATGATTATTGATTTTAACAATCGAATATTTAAATTAGAATGGAAATTAATCACTACAGTGAGAATAATTCGGATATGTTCAAAATTTGTATGGACCTAAGTGTTTAGATATAAATTTTAAAGTCACATTTCAATGATTAAATTAATTTGTTTACTTCAATTAAATTAATTTAAAAATATGTTTGCCTGACACAAATATTTCGACTTATATATATATATATATATATATTCTATAATGACAGTTAAGGAAATCATATGTTACAAATATTTCATACATTAGCTAATATTATATTGCCAGTTTATATATATATATATATATAGAGATAGACTAATGTGCTTTCGGTAGCACTTCGGCCGAAGTGCTACCGATTCAAAATCAGATTTTCAAAGTCCAAATGATCGATCCGAACCGTTCAAGTTGTTCTCCATATTGAAATCTGCTTGGAGACCAAATTTTACATTTTTTGGAATTTTTTTACTATTTATTAAGCCACTTTGAAAATTGCTGATCACATGGTCCAGAATTTAGTTGCACTGTTTTTACTGTTCATCTGGATCAGCAATTTTCAAAGTGGCTTAATAAATAGTAAAAAAATTCCAAAAAAATGTAAAATTTGGTCTCCAAGCAGATTTCAATATGGAGAACAATTTGAACGGTTCGGATCGACCATTTGGACTTTGAAAATCTGATTTTGAATCGGTAGCACTTCGGCCGAAGTGCTACCGAAAGCACATTAGTCTATCTCTATATATATATATACATAATTGTGCTATTGTACTTCGCGAAGTAAAACCAATATTTTACTTCACGCTCATATTCTCATTTGGAAAATCCAAAACGTCGATCCGAACCGTTCAAGTTGATCTCCATATTAAAATGTGCTTGGAGACCAAATTTTACATTTTTTGGAATTTTTTTACTATTTATTAAGCCACTTTGAAAATCGCTGATCCATTGGTCCAGAATTTTTTACTGTTTTGCTACTGTTCACAATGGATCAACGATTTTCAAAGTGGCTTAATAAATAGTAAAAAAATTCCAAAAAATGTAAAATTTGGTCTCCAAGCACATTTCAATATGGAGATCAACTTGAATGGTTCGGATCGACGTTTTGGATTTTCAAAATGGGAATATGAGCGTGAAGTAAAACTTCGTTTTACTTCGCAAAGTACAATAGCCCTACTCTCTCTCTCTCTCTCTCTATATATATATATAGGTTGTCTATTCTATATATAGAGTAGAACTAGGGTGTTCCTAAGCTCACCAAGCCTCTTGTGAACTCAACTCTAAAACCTATCGAATTGACTTCAAACGACATTTCCAAACTGTTAGATGTTCAATCTATATTAAAATGTGCTTGGAGACCAAATTTTACTTTTTTGGAATTTTTTACTATTTATTAAGATGGTTTGAAAACCGCTGTTTTTATTAAAATTCTGCACCATTGGAAAACAGCGGTTTTCAAACCATCTTAATAAATAGTAAAAAAATTCCAAAAAATGTAAAATTTGGTCTCCAAGCACATTTTAATATAGATTGAACATCTAACGGTTTGGAAATGTCGTTTGAAGTCAATTCGATAGGTTTTAGAGTTGAGTTCACAAGAGGCTTGGTGAGCTTAGGAACACCCTAGTTCTACTCTCTCTCTCTCTCTCTCTCTCTCTCTATATATATATATATATATAGAGTGACTAAGCTACAAACGAATGGTTTTCGGATTTTCAAAGTCCAAACGGTCGATCCAAACCGTTAGATATTTAATCTATATTAAAATCTGCTTGGAGACCAAATTTTACATTTTTTGGAATTTTTTTACTATTTATTAAGCCACTTTGAAAATTTCTGATCACATGGTCCAGAATTTGGTTGCACTGTTTTTACTGTTCACCCGGATCAGCAATTTTCAAAGTGGCTTAATAAATAGTAAAAAAATTCAAAAAAAATGTAAAATTTGGTCTCCAATCACATTTTAATAGAGATTAAATATCTAACGGTTTGGATCGACTGTTTGAAATTTGAAAATAGGAGAACCAATCGTTTGCACCAAGGCCTTGGTGCAAACATTTGTAGCTTAGTCACTCTCTCTCTCTCTCTCTCTCTCTCTCTAATATATATATATATATATAGAGAGAGAGAGAGAGAATGGCTAATATCAAAACGTTTGTTCCTGGACTCAGGAACAAACGATTCCGTTCTCTAATTTCCAAAGTTCAAACAACAAATCTAAACCATTAGATGTTCAATCTATATTAAAATGTGCTTGGAGACCAAATTTTATATTTTTTGGAATTTTTTTACTATTTATTAAGCTAGTTTGAAAGCCGCTGTTTTTCAATGCTGCAGAAATTTCATAAAAATAGCGGTTTTCAAACCAGCTTAATAAATAGTAAAAAAATTCCAAAAAATGTAAAATTTGGTCTCCAAGCACATTTTAATATCGATTGAACATCTAATGGTTTAGATTTGTTGTTTGAACTTCGGAAATTGGAGAACGGAATCGTTTGTTCCTGAGCTCAGGAACAAACGTTTTGATATTAGTCATTCTCTCTCTCTCTCTATATATATATATATATATATATATAAAGTAAAACTAGGGTGTTCCTAAGTTCACCAAGCCCCTTTGTGAACTCAACTCTAAAACCTATCGGATTGGCTTCAAACGACGAATCCAAACCGTTAACATCCTTCTACCTTACGGGTGATGCGTCTACATGTGAAAATTTTAAAATTTTAACTTAGTTTTGTATAGAGTCAAGTGGTCAAAAGGTAGAAGGAAATTTTTAACTTAATTTTAACTTAGTTTTGACCACTTGACTTTATACTAAATTAATTCGAAAGTTTAAAATTTTCACATGTAGACGCATCACCCGTAAGGTAGAAGGATTTCAGTTTGGATTCGTCGTTTGAAGCCAATCCGATAGGTTTTAGAGTTGAGTTCACAAAGGGGCTTTGTGAACTTAGGAACACCCTAGTTCTATTATATATATATATATATAGAGTAGAACTAAGGTGCTCTTAAGCTCACCAAACTTTCCGTGAGCTTAACTCAAAAACCTATCAATCCGACTTCAAATGACATTTTCAAACCGTTAGATGTTCAATCTATATTAAAATGTGCTTGGAGAACAAATTTTACATTTTTTGGAATTTTTTTACTATTTATTAAGCCGGTTTGAAAACCGCTGTTTTCTAATGGTGCAGATTTTTAATAAAAACAGCGATTTTCAAATCGGCTTAATAAATAGTAAAAAAATTCCAAAAAATGTAAAATTTGTTCTCCAAGCACATTTTAATATAGATTGAACATCTAACGGTTTGGAAATATCGTTTGAAGTCAGATTGATAGGTTTTTGAGTTAACCTCACGGAAAGTTTGGTGAGCTTAAGAGCACCTTAGCTTTACTCTATATAGAGTATGGCTAATTTGCTTCCGGCAGCATTTCGGCCGAGGTACTTACGGGGGCATATCTTGCAATTAGATACTGTTTTCAAACCAGCTTAAAAAATAGTAAAAAAATTCCAAAAAATGTAAAATTTGGTCTCCAAGTAGATTTTAATATAGATTGAACATCTAACGGTTTGAATTTGTTGTTTGAACATTAAATTGCAAGATATGTCCCCGTAAGCACCTCACCGAAATGCTGCCGGCAGCAACTTAGCCGCTCCCTATATATATATAGATCGACTATGGTGAGTTGTGAAGTAAAACATCGTTTTACTTCACGCTCATACTCCATTTTGAAAATCTAAACAACCGATCCGAACCGCTCAACATGTTCTCCATATTGAAATGTGCTTGGAGACCAAATTTTACATTTTTTTGGAATTTTTTTACTATTTATTAAGCTATTTTGAAAATCGCAGATCTAGATGAATAGTAAAAAATTCTGGACCATTCGATCAGTGATTTTCAAAGTGGCTTAATAAATAGTAAAAAAATTCCAAAAAATATAAAATTTGGTCTCCAAGCACATTTCAATATGGAGAACATGTTGAGCGGTTTGGATCGGTTGTTTAGATTTTCAAAATAAAAATATGAGCGTGAAGTAAAAATGACATCTTACTTCGCAACTCACCATAGCCCAGCTCTATATATATATATATATATTTATTCTATAATGACGGTTAAAGAAATCATATGTTAAAAATATTTTATAGATTAGCTAATATTATATTGCCAGTTTTAATTTACAATATCTACATTAAAGAAAATTTTATATAATAAAATAATGCATTTCTATGTTCACAAAATTTTCATTAGAATAACTAATTGTATCATCTATTTCAAATAAAAAATGTAGGAGTAAACTAGAAAAAGTGAGAGGAAGAGAAAAAGAAGGGAAAAGTGGAGCTCACAGGGATATTTTGTTAATAATTTATGAAGAGGAGTATTTTGTTTACTTATTTGAAAAAAATAACAAATTGTACATTTTCCCGTAAGAAAACTTACCCTACTCACTGCCTCTTGAGCCGACGGACCCGGGACCTCTGACTGAGGGAATGAGAGTAGGTCCGATGCCCATCGGACCTACCTTGGTTCGATGGGTGTGATGACCATCCGATCTGCATCAAGATTCGTGTAATATGCATCAAAATCCGTGCAATACTGTATCAATTTCCGTGCACATATATCTTGATGCTAATCGTACGGTGATAGAGCTAATTGAACCTAACTCTAGGTCCGATGCCCATCGGACCTACTCCTATCTCCTGACTGAGATGCTCATCAAACCAATAATGACTATGATAATAATAAATAAATAAATAATAGTACAGTCGAGTAATGAGATTAAAGGGCAAGATGTCCCTTTCGGATTTCAACACTCCAGAAAAATCCGACGTAAGCAAACAACCGAAAGAAAAAGAAAAATGAGAATGGAAGTTTCATCACGACTCGTACAAAAAATAAATTAAGAGAGTTCCATCACGGCACGGCTTCAGCCAATGTATTGCCGGGTGGGGTTTCTCCCTTTCTCCTCACACCTGTTCTTAGTTCCTTTTTCCTGTGGAGTGATAGCGATTACTATCTAAAGATCTATCCAAATCCTCTTATCTTTTTACAAAGCACCATTTGCCATGTACTATGTTGCAATCATCAACTCCTCGTTATCCTTTTCGCATGAGCAACTACTCCTAGTTATAGAAAAAAAAATATTACAATTTGCAAAGAAAAAATTACACATGAAGTTATGAGGCGAAAATTCTCTGCCAATTGTGACAACCAAATGCCATGTACAATTTGAATTTTGTATGTTCATTAATTATCCACGAATTTCACCGTGCTCTATGATTGGCCCCTGATTTCAAAATGGTTAGACGAACCACGAATTTTTGCGAAATAAATTTAAATAGGGATCAAATTTCGTAAGATATAACCGGACTATATAAACACTTCATGCTTGAGGACGTTAACGGGTCGATCTAACTAATATTTCTAACTGTGAAGAATTTTGCAAATTTAAAACCACGAACGTCTACTACACAATTTTTTCTTTCAAATGAGATATGTGATGACATACTTTCGAGTTGTCCGTTGCACAAATATTTATAACTCGTTATTCAAGTATTTATACTTCATCAGTATTTCACAAATAAAAAACTGGACACATCATTTACTCATTTTTTACCGATTAAGCTTTTATTACCACTCAATCACTGGAAGTGTCTAGTACACTATCTTTCTTTTTGGTTTTCTTGTCCGATCCAGCCCACTCAATCACTGAAAGTGTCCTGTACACTCAATCACTGGAAAAAAAAACTGGACACATGTAAAAGATGGGCGTGTGATGTATCCAGTTTCATTTTTCGAAATACTTGATATCTTAGGTATGAATACTTGTTCGACGAGGTATGAATATTTGCTCGACGTGGTATGAATACTTGCACGACGAGATATGAATACTTGCACTACGAGTTATGAATACTTGCGCGACGGATAACTCAAAAGTACTTCATCATGGATCTCATTTGAAAGAGAAAATTGCGTAGAAGACGTTTGTGATTTTAGATTCGCAAAATTATTCACAGATTGTCAGAAATATTGGTTAGATTGAACGGAGAAAAAAAACCACCTCTAAAAACGTGTAAAAGATGAGTGAGTAATGTGTTCAGTTTTTTTTAAATACTTGATGTATTATATATAAATACTTGCGCGTGTTAATTGTAAAAAATTTCAAATATAAGCGGTCTCTCACGTAATTAATGATTGATACGCGTTTTCTTTTGTCTTTTTGTGCTTGAAGTTGTGGTTTTTCAAATAATTAATAATTGGAGGATAAATGGAGAAAGACACCGGAAAAAATAAATATTTTCCCTTAATTAAATGGTGGTGGATTGATCCCATAAATTGGGGTTGGTTGACGAGTTTAATTTTTTCTTTGTTTGTAGGTGTAGCGAATATTTTCTTGATGGATTGGTACGTAACATTTAAAACACCGAGGATGAGTAGGATAACGTGCAAACTAATAAAATAGCGTAATAGCAAACACAGTCAAACCGTTTGAAATTGATACTTTATGATAAAGATAGTTGAGTTTCAAATTCTAAGGGTGTGGTTGGATACGGAGAGAATAGCGCTATTTTTTTCGCCATTCTCTGTTTGGATCACACAAAGAATAGCGCTATTCTCGCTAACCCGTTCAAAACATGAGTTAGTGTTAACTCCAGAACAATGCTATTCTCGCTATTTCTGTGCAACATCCAAACGCACCGTAAAATAACATTATTTTTATTTTTTTCTTATTAAAGAGTCAGGTACATCCATCATTTTTTTTATACTATTTTAGAGAATTTAATCTGTGACTTTTTTTACAGAGACACGGGAACTCGTGCCGCTGCACTAAGTTTACAGTTCTAATAACATTATTAGTTATTATATTAATCATTAATTATTATCAAAATTTATTATATAGCTGAAAATTATTTAATTTATTACTCATAATTGTCCATCAATGTGTATATTTAATTTTAGTATACAAAATTAATTAATTTATTATGTGATAATCTACTGAAATTTTATTGTTTTATATATATATTTTATTTGCATTCTATTTGATAACATTTATCTCAATTAATTTTTTTATCAATACATATTTTTATTCCGGAGCAAAATTTGAAAAATAGTCCTAGTAATCTTAATAATGTTATTCTACTATCATGCCAATAGATAGGCATCAACATCATTCTTTTAGTTTTAGAAAGCAATTTTTAATTTAGGAAAAAAAAAAGTTCATCTACGCGTCTACTATGACTTTATACTCATTTTAGAATTGATCCAAATTTTTTGTTTTTTTTTCTTTTAAAAAGAAAGTGAATATGCCCATAGTAGAGGTAAAGACAGTATGGATAATATCCGATCTGTATTCGAAAAATTAGCTGTGGATATTTGATATCCGAATGTCTGTGTAGAAATGGATACAAATATGGTTTTATGTTTCAATTATCTGTATCCCTATAGTAGATATATACCATATATTTTAATATATATTATGAAAAAAATTATATTATTCACCATTATAATTAGATAAATATTATAAACTTTAGTATTTTTTATATTATTTTAATAAATATCCGATCCGATTCGTATCCATATCTGTATCTAGCTAACATCCGATCCGTATCCGTATTCAAAAATAAAAAAGAGATATAGATATTATTTTAGAGTAGAACTAAGGTGCTCTTAAGCTCACCAAGCCCTTTGTGAGCTTAACTCAAAAACCTATCGGATTGACTTCAAACGACATTTTCAAACCGTTAGATGTTCAATCTATATTAAAATGTGCTTGGAGACCAAATTTTTCATTTTTTGGAATTGTTTACTAATTAAGCTGGTTTGAAAACTGTTGTTTTTCAATGCTCCAGAAATTTAATAAAAACAGCGGTTTTTAAACCAGCTTAATAAATAGTAAAAAAATTCCAAAAAATGAAAAATTTGGTCTCCAAGCACATTTTAATATAAATTGAACATCTAACGGTTTGAAAATGTTATTTGAAGTCAATCCGATAGGTTTTTGAATTAAGCTCACAAAGAGCTTGGTGAGCTTAAGAGCACCTTAATTCTACTCATTATTTTACCACTGTCTGCTCCGTTTTCACCCCAGAGTCTAATTTACTTTTTATTGCATGGAGGCTATATAAAGAAAAAAAAAATGAACACGTCTCATTGTTTATTGACTCTCCTATTTTCTCTCGTCTCATCTCTCTACTCATTCCATTCCAAAATAAGTTAACTTTTTCCCCGATAATATGCACGAAGATTAACAAATAATAATAAAAATTAAAAATGCACTTTATTTAAATAATTAAAAAAAAAAGGCAAATCGAATTGATGATATTAATCGTGACATGACATTATTAAAAAAATTCTTAAATTCAACTACTAAAAAATATAGAATTTAACCTCTGTACAACTAAATCGCCTCAATATATCAAATCAAATAATCAACTGTGTTTGGACAAAGTAGGAACAATCATGCAATTATAATTGTATAGGCAACTCAAACAGAGGATCAGAATCCGACATCATGCATGCGCCTTCGTACCGTCCCGTCCGCTCCCAAGATTCTCTCCGAGTCCGCATACTCTGCATTAACGCACCATTTGAGTTTAGATCTGGACCATGCCTGTAATGCACGTATCCTTTAATTTCGTGCAGATTTAAATCGAACGGTTCATATATAAATCCAAATTTTGAGTTAACTCAGAGGCTACGAACCGACTTTTTTATTAATATCCAAAAAAATATTAAATCTCAAAATCTACACCCGAGAAATTTCGAAATCGGTCCGAACTAAGTTTGCAGTTTTACCAGATTTAGAAATTCCTGCATAGAGAGTAGATTTTGAAATTTAATTTTTTTTTGGATATTAATAAAAAATTTCGGGGCTACGAACTCGATTCTCTCCTTCCAGTTTGCACTCAATAGGCAATACATAGGCACCTCTTCATTTAAAACTTCTCTTCCTTCTTTTTGCTCCTCCTCCCGTGTCCCGTCTTTTCTTTCTCTTCCCTTTTTCTCTCCTCTCAATTGAACCACTGTATTTTACTCCAACTCACTATCAAACAGCCACATAATCAGAAAACTCTTCACTATGGGGGGATTCACAAAGAAAGAACACCAGTTTCTCTCTGAGCTTAGCCTCACACCTCGCAATCCAGGTTCATTTGTGAATGGCATCTGGAAAGGCAATGGCCGAGTTATTTCCTCCGTCAATCCGACTAACAACCAGGCTAGTTTCTTCTCTTGACCCCTTTTTTTTTCGTTTAATTTGATCTGGTATTATCTGACTTCGGTTTGATGCAATTTTCAGGTGATTGCTGAGGTGGTGGAGGCATCGATTGAGGACTATGAAGAGGGAATGCAAGCTTGTGCTGAGGCTACCAAGATCTGGATGCAGGTTGGTAATTTGGAATTAAACTCAATAGAAGAGGATTGTCGCTTCATATTTTTTTTTTTTATGTTAAGATTGTAGAATGTAACTAAATATAAGTTTTTTTTTTCACTCTTTCTGGTAAATTTCTGAAATTTTTTGTTTTCCAATTATAGCTACTGAAAATTTTAGTTTGCAAGTGAGCACTATGAGCTTCTCAATAGATGGAGTATGGTTTGGGTAGAGTGGGAAGAGGGATGGATGGATGGTATTATATTTATCTTTGATTATGATGACATGCATAGTATTAGCATTTCTAATTAGCTGTTATCGTTTACACACTTTATTGAATTGAAGCATCATGGGATTCTATTGTCCCTCCCAATTTGAATTAAATCAGGGTAAGTACGGCAGCTAGTGGCTTAGCTGACTTTGAAGGAAATTATATTAATTTTTCAGTTGAAGTCACACTTTCTTTTGTTGAATGCTAATGTGAAAACATTTTTATCTTGATTGACAGATCCCTGCTCCAAAGAGAGGAGAAATTGTAAGGCAAATTGGAGATGCTCTGAGGGGCAAGCTTCATGAACTTGGCCGACTTGTTTCCCTTGAAATGGGCAAGATACTACCCGAAGGGATTGGTGAAGTTCAGGTACCTCCTTTTTATAAAAAAAAATTTATATAAAAACGTTAGTTTTAACTTGTTTCTGTAATGTAATGCAAATTGAATGTAACTTTGTTCGTAATATGAATAAGAGTTAACATTTTTGTGGTTACTCGGAAAGAATACTGAATGTTTCATTTGTTTCCTGCAAAATGCAGTATTTCTTTCATAATTAGTTGTAATATCCAACTCAATATCTTTTTTCCCATATGCAAAGATATCACCCAATAGTTTTCATAATTACAAGCACCAAATTGTAATTACTCTGAGCTGCTAAATTAGTATGAACTGAAATTATATGAATGTTTACTGCTTACAAATAACTCCTCCTAGAATAGTAAAACAGAAACTGCTATAACTTTTGACCAGTTTCACTGTTCCCTTAATCTTCTTTCCCCTATAGTGAAAACCAAATTGAACAGAAATTAGGTCAGTCTTGCACTTGGATGCTTGGTTCTATGGATGACTTAAAAGTAATTTTTAAAACTTTTATGAGGCATCCATATCATTTGATTGATTTCTTTTTGTTGGGTTATATTTTTGGTAATTGCCTTTTGATAAATTTTCACATATGTTTCGTTGATGACTATTCATGAATGACATTTATCAATTATACAGGAAATAATTGACATGTGTGACTATGCTGTTGGATTAAGTCGACAGCTGAATGGATCAATCATCCCATCTGAACGTAAGTTTAATTATCTCATTATTTAGATGCAGAAGTGAATATTGCCATATATAAATTTCAGTATTTTCAGCCATCTATATAAAATATAAAACACCTTAGTGGTTGATGCCATGCACAGGAAACCTCGCCATACTGTAGTTGGAAATTTAGAATTAGCATAGACCTGCTGGCACAAATGTAAATCAAAACATGGGCGAAATTCTAATATGTTACTTGAATTGTCTGTATTAGTACTTTGCTAAATGATCTCACACTCTATCAATCTTTTTTTTTTTTTGATGTTCTTTTGTCTAATGCTTGCTACTCAACATTTTTCTTGCCACAGGACCAAATCACATGATGATGGAGGTGAGTAGAAGCCAACTCTAGGATTGGTAAAATCTTGCAAATTTGGTTTTTGAGAAGAGTAGCTCTTGATTGTGTAAACATATTTTTATATGACTCAGGTTTGGAATCCCCTTGGGATTGTTGGTGTCATAACAGCCTTTAATTTTCCATGCGCTGTACTCGGTTAGTTCATTTTGCTTTGGGATTATTTCTTTCATGAACCAGACCAACTGACTAATTGGTGGTGCTAGTATCATGTACCGTAAATTATGACAGAATTTGTGAATTAGTGATGTTAGTAAGTAGAAAACTTCGTGCTTTTGCAGGGTGGAATGCATGCCTTGCCCTAGTGTGTGGAAACAGTGTAGTTTGGTAAGATTTGAATTTGTTCTAGTAATGCTGCCTTTTCAAATAGTGTTTAGCAAGCAATTTCTTATCACACCAAAAATTATAGACTTGGAAACATGTGAGTAATGTGATTGACACACAACCTTTAGATTTGGACAAACGTATATTTCATTATAATGCTAATCATACAAAGACGATTTAAGATGTTGTGTCCAGTTTGGCTGAACATTTTATGGAGCAATTGCTCCAGTTAATTTGAAAAGTCGGGGCTGGCTTAGTTCATATAACTTTTTAAGTTTCAGCTTAATTAAAATGTCTGTTGTTATTATAAAATATATCAAAAAATTGTTGGTGGTATTGACAAGTTTGTGAAATGTTAGGCATAACTTGCTAGTAAAGCATTTGGTACAAGGAGCCAGAAAACATTTGTGTGTGTGTTGGGGGGGGGGGGGGGGGGGGGTGGTTTAGCCCCCCTTCCTCCCTACTGCCTTCCGCGCCTGTTGATAAAACATCTGGTGGAACTTGTAAAAGGACTGTTAGACTGTGCTGCTTCTAGTTGGGAAGTAAAGTTGAGCTTGCTCTGGAAAATCTCATTACAAGTGTTCTGAAGGCTGCCTTTATCAATTCTGTTGTAATAAAAATTGGGGGAAAAAGCAAAGATCTGACAGTGTTTTTGAGCAAAGTGAATGAGGTCATGTTCCAAAAGTTTGAACTGCTAAATGGTGTTGGTGTAAATACTTTAGTCTGTAAACCCCCCCCCCCCCCCCCCCTGTAATTTGCATGTGGTGGTCCTTGAAAAACGAGTGGACAAGTTGAATTGGCACAGTGAAAGGGGTTTTTGAAAATAGAACTGTGGCAGTTTTAATATTTGATTGTTCATTAGCACGAGGTGATATATTGAAGTTGTGGATCATAGGAAAGGAGCACCTACGACCCCACTAATCACAATAGCCATGACTAAGATAGTTGGTGGTGTACTGGAGAAGAACAACTTACCTAGTGCCATATTCACTGCATTTTGTGGCGGAGCTGAAGTTGGCCAGGCGATGGCTGCTGATGAAAGGGTACCTTTGGTCTCATTCACTGGCAGCACAAAGGTACCTTAAGATACATAATTCAGTTTTTTTTTTTTTTCATAATGCCCCACTTCTATCCTTATTGAGAAAACACCGATAACTTTTGGCATTTTGCAGAAGAACCCATTTTTTAAATCATTATGGAATGCTCTGACTGATCTTTTTTGGGTCTTGAAGTACTTTCTTTTCTTCTTGGAGAACTTAAACGATCCTTACCAATTTCACAAATTATTGCGTATTCTTTCTCTTCCTATTGAATAAGTGATCGAGGTAGTTTTAGGGAAATGGGACAAATATATAAGAGAAACAAAAAGAACGAGAACGAGAGGGATTCAATTTAGAGGTTATTGCCTCCAGTATGAGGCATAATGTATATAAGTTATGTTTGGATTAGAAATTTGGACGATATGGTCAGTATTAATCTAGTTTTGGGTGCTCCTTCATGTATCTGGAATTATAAATGTTTGCTGTTTTCTCTTTGCAAAAAGGTATCTGCATTTCCTCCTTTGGTTAGGATTATCTTTGATATCTGTTATCGCTAAATATCTCTTAACTTGACAAGTGTTCCTTTTTGTGTGGTAACAAATGCAGGTTGGTCTTTCAGTTCAACAAAAGGTCAATGAGAGGTTTGGCAAATGCTTACTCGAGCTGAGCGGGAACAATGCCATTATAGTAATGGATGATGCTGATATCCAGCTGGCAGTTCGGTCAGTCTTGTTTGCAGCTGTCGGCACGGCTGGACAACGTTGCACCACTTGCCGTAGACTAGTAAGATTGAATCTCTTAAAATTTGAACCAAGAATGATCATATTACATCTCCATGGTGATAATATCACTTAGCTTTACTACCCCTATCCAATTGATCATACTGATCTTATTGCAAGCATGATGCACACAAATCTGCAGGCCAATTTCAAGTCCCTAAATATCTTTGGCATGTTTAAAGCTGATGTCACATTCTAACATATATATCCTAAACATACAAATTTGTACGGAAATAAGCTAGTAAATTCTAGTTGAGGTAACTGTTCATGGTTGGAGGTATATCTATGTAATGAACTTGATGTGAAACTGCTTCAATTTGTGGAAGTACTGTTGAAGTTTACTTAATGTGGTGAAATGTGCTTGGTTTAATTTAACTCATATTAAACCTTGCATTTTTTTTTTTCACTGACCTACATATGCTCTAAAAAAATGCAGCTTCTCCATGAAAGCATATACCAGACTGTTCTTGAGCAACTAACTGAAGTGTACAAACAAGTTAGAATCGGGGATCCTTTGGAAAAAGGTACCTTATTGGGACCACTCCACACACCTGCCTCAAAAGAGAACTTTGTGAAAGGAATTCAAGCTATAAAATCTCAGGTTATTTTCAGTTATACTTTTGACCAATAATTAAAGTATCGTCATATCTGAAGTTGCTGCAACTGTTGATACATTAAGGCTTAGTAAATATATTTGTATAATTGAAGGTTTCCTCAGGCTGAGTTCTACAGATGAGTGTAGTAAGGGCACTATCTGTAGCTTGTGGCATATCTATTGCTTCTTGCAATATCTGTGCCCAAAATGTGAACCTTAGCAAATCCTTACATCGAAGCAGTTAAGTGTTGGTATGGTTTCCTATAGTGGAAAAATATGTTGTTAGGTTGAATGTTATTCTGTTTGTCATCTATTGAAATGATACATTCGCATGCTCAAGTTGAGGGATGTATCTGGGGATTCATATGGTTTCTACATATGTAACCTGTTGGTCCTAATTTTGTTGTTTACCTATATATGTCTATGCCTATACAGGGAGGAAAAATTGTCACTGGAGGGTCAGTAATTGAATCTGAAGGGAATTTTGTGCAACCAACAATAGTAGAGATCTCACCTAGTGCACCTGTTGTCAAGGAGGAGCTGTTTGGCCCTGTTCTCTATGTGATGAAATTCCAGGTACAACCCGACCCTTCTATGTCACCCTCCCTCCGCCGCTCTCTACATGTATATCTGCGTGTGTGTGAGGGGGGGGGGGGGGGGGGCATGCATTACTGAAAAATTAGTTGCAAGAGTGTTTTTCTGTAGTATTTACTGAACAAATTCCAGTCAGAGCACTTGCTAGAAGGTTTAGTGAGGAGTTTTAAGTTCTGATCGTTTTTATTGGTGGTGGTCAGTCCGTACCACTACTGAGTCTAACCTGCTTTCCCACTCAGCTTCTTGGTACGAAACATCAGTGCTCTGACTTTTGCCACAAAATATACCAAATTATTAAGAGAATTCTCTTTTCCATACTTCATTCAGACTCTGAAGGAAGCAATTGAGATTAACAATTCAGTGCCACAAGGCTTGAGCAGCTCTATTTTCACACGTCGACCTGAAATTATCTTCAAGTGGATTGGGTAAGCGTTATACACTAAAGGTGTGGTCTTTAAGCAAAAGTGTCCTAGAGTTTTTGATAAATGTAAAAACTCACTTCTTTGTTGGGAATGGAAGTAAGTGTCTGTATTTACTTGCTCCCGGACAAGGTTTTTGTGAAAATATGGGGCAATACAGTAAATAATCATCCAAATTTGAAAAATGTTGTTGAGGAAATTAGACTTAACTATCATATATGGATGACTTCAAGTGATACTTCTGTGATTCCTAAGCAAGGGCTTGATATATTTATAAGAGGAATGTTTTGTCAATTTTCTCAGAGCTAAGCAAATTGTGAAGGCACAAGAAGCAGTGTTACGAATGTTTCGAATAAAGATAGTTTTTGGAGGTTACTTAAAATATTGGACTTTCCTGCAATGTTATTGAATTGATAGGCTCTATTGACACAAACCTATCAGTCGAATGCATATGTAAATAACAAAAAGTAAAACTGCAGATCTCTTATAAGTTAGACAGGTTGGGCATCAAATTTGGTGCAATTTGAAGGGTAGAATGGTTTTTTATCGAGTGGTGTGACAATTTAACAATTTAGTTTTTATCGGCACTTGATGGATGCCCAACAATTCCAAAATTGCATCAAGTTTTATACAATCTATCTAACCTTAGAGAACATATCTACAATTTACTTTTTGATGTTGATAGCTGTTTTGTCAGTTGGTGTGATTGTCAAATAAATATGGTAGTCAATATATCCCTTCCCTTTGTTGAATTTAGGAGCTTTGTGTTATCATAAGTTAGGGCCTAGTATTTTTTGGTAGCTAAGGTGTGCGTTGTGAATTTCTCATAAATCAGTTCCAAGGATAGCTACATTAATTAACCAAAACTCAATTGAATAAATAGACTGATGGAACCATTCCTGACATAAGTAATTATCTGTTGTGATGTTAGTAGTTACTTTTTTTAGTATAGTAAAAAAGCATAATATAGCTGAGAGGATGCAATGTTGCCAATATTGTCACCAGCTCATTGAAACTGGATCGAGGCAACAGTTGCTTTACCACATGGGAAAGTTTCATACATCCTCTTTTTACAAACAAGTAGCAAATTTTTGCAGACATCTTATTACATGGGTTGGTAAAAGTAAGGGAGGGGGTGGGGGAATGTACCTGTTATAGAGCCGAACATGCAGTCAGAAATAGTAAATGTACCTTTAAGCTTGTTAAATTTCCATTTAATATGACATGTATCTTGCAGGCCAATTGGAAGTGATTGTGGCATAGTAAATGTGAATATTCCCACAAATGGTGCTGAAATTGGTGGAGCATTTGGTGGTGAAAAGGCAACTGGTGGTGGCCGTGAAGCAGGCAGTGACTCTTGGAAGCAGTACATGCGACGTGCCACTTGGTAACTTAATTAGTTTTAATTATAAAACTTCTCTTTCTCTTTTCTCTTGGGCTCTATCATTAGCTGCATAAAAAAGTGTGCACATGATCGATCTCATTTGAACCTATGGTTCACCCTTTGGGTGCGGGTGCAGAACTGCAGGTCAACATTTCTGAACCCACCAGGGAGTTCAAAGAATAGTTCCAAAAAAACAAAACACCAAAGAAATGCATATACACATAAATAATTTGAGAATTTCAATTGAACCCAAGTATTAGGAGATCTGGAAAATAATAAACAGACGAAGGCATGTGGCTGTTACAAACATTATTGTTAAGTTTACATTATATTTGTCAAATGTTTATGCTTATTTTGAAGCTACTGATCCATCCTGACTTGTAAAATTTTCAGTACAATCAACTATGGAAGTGAATTGCCGCTGGCACAGGGGATAAATTTTGGCTGAAGGGTGCTAGGATGTCTTCTCCAGTAATAAATAAGAATATAATATCATTAGTAATATAAGACTTCTTGTGATATCTTTTTAGATAAAATCATTTTTCTTCAATTTGATGGTCCTAAAAGGTACAGTGATCAAAGACTTCGCATATATTAATTGTAACTAGAATGATCTCTCTCTCTCTCTCTCTCTCTTTAATTTTTTGAAGTTAATGGTACTATGCATATCACCTGTTGGTTGGTGCTTTAGCTTCAACTCTAGAGATCCGGGACACGGTGGATCCGAGCCCCTTGATTTGCACAACATATCAAAATCTTGTAGGAAACAAAATTTTACATTTTTAGAATATTTTATTAGAAAAAAAAAAGCATTCTTATTGAACGGCCTGGACTTTTTAAAATTAATGGTTTTTTTATTTTTAAAAATAGTTAAAAAGAATTAAAAAAAAATACATAATTTGATTTCCTACAAGATTTCAACATGTACATTGAATAGATGGCTCGGATTGTCCCTTTAAGTCGGAGTATCGGTTGATTAGTTATGTGCATAATAGTCGTCTCATTTTTTTTTCAATATTTTTTTTGAAAGATACTTGGTAGTGGTTACCAAGTTTTGTATTAATAATTTTTTTTTCAATATATTCAATATTCTCTCTCTCTCTCTTTTTTTAAAGGACTTGGTAGAGGCTAGTCTCTCTCTCTCTAGTCGTAATGCAGCTTGCAGCTACGTTCTCATCTTTCTATGATGAAACTGGAGTGCTAATGGTCTCAGGAAAAAAAAAACCTCGCAAGTCTTCAGAATTTGTAAACGAAATCTATAACATGTGAAGGAAAAAGTTGGTTTTTAAATTGAATTTTTTTATAAAAAAAAAAGGCCTATAAGTGAAATAAGTGATTATTTTATCTTTGTTTTCTTACGTGCGCTTATTAATTGAAGTACTATTATTTGACAACCATAATAATTGATAAAGAGGTATCAAGATAAAAAAAAATGGTAAATTACCTATATATTCTTTATAAATTAGGTTGTTATATATAAATTTGTCAATTGGTAATATTAATACTTTAATTTTATTGACAATTTATCAGCAAATTATAATACACGATTAATCTAAACTATCAAAACTATATTTACAATTTATTTTTAATTTGATAATTATTTTATTATATGTTATGGTTTCACAATGAATTCAGATGTATTAAATTTTGATGTTATCTTCTGCAATTGAGCACGTGCTTTGAATCCTGTAGTGGGACTGTGGAAGGCTGTCGCCATGCATTAATCGAAAACCACAATTTGCGTGATGGAGAATTGCGAGTGTGACATCCTTCTATTTTATGAGAAAAGAATAATTCAATAAAACGATTATTACCGAAACGGTCTTATCATCATTCTAAGTACACATGTTGCAGGATTGCTGTGACCAATTGATCAACCGATTAAACAATCAAGGAAATTAAATGGCGATTGATAATTGCAATTAATTGGAAGCCACTTCCAAGTTTTCAAAAAAAAAAAGAAGATAATTGCAATTAATTAAACAATCAACCAACTGAAATTGTGAATCATTTGTTTCCGGAATTCGGACATGCTCATGTATGTTTTGTTTTTTATATGAAGATGGATCATCCGCTTCTATTTTTTGTATTATCTTTATTTTAAAACTTTAATAATTGAATGTTAAAATAAAATCATTAAATATGATTTATATTATTTTCTCTATACACACATAAAAGATTATAATATTTGAACTTTGTTTTAAATAGTATCAGGACCTCGTAAAAATACATTTATGTGGATAATTTTTTTAACGTTAATTTTTTAATTTATCTATTCCTGTGAAAACAAAATCAACAAGTGATAATTTTTTATGTGCATTTAGAGAAATAATATTAGTCATATCTAATAATTTTATTTTGACATATAAATTTTAAAAAATTAATATTAGAAAATTAAAAGGCATAAATTTTAAAGAAGGATTCTAATAACTGATTGGAGTTCTGAACAAGTTATTTGAGTTCTAGACCGGTCAATTCTAATATCAATATGATAGAAACACAACAAATAAAGACATTTGAACCTTTTTCTTTTTATATTGTTCAATTGTACACAATTTTCTACTTAAAAAAATTATACAAAATTTTGATTTAGTTATCAGCTTGTAAATTTTAATCTCTCTGTCGATAGCACGAAATTCAGGTCGAGTATTTCTTGATAATATAATAGATTTGATATATTAGAGGTGTTGTAACTCTTGTCGATCTACATATTTTTACTGAGTTATTTTTTGCTCTGCATTTTTCCAACACTTCATTAATAAGACCACCAATAAATATTGAACAGTGTGAGGGACCTCAAATCAATACCAGATATAGGGATACTGTTTTTTGTTAAAACCAAATAGTTAAAACTTATTGAAAGGTACAGTTGATAAATAAAGGCATGGTTGGTGCTCTCTTTAGGTTTGCATGTGCTACTGCTTTTCCAGCAGGCAAACCATCTTTGTAAACAGTGAAGAGCGATCACCCTTTTTTGCTTTTATTCAACGAATAGTAGTTAGAAGGTTCTTAACAATCGTTTAGTGCATCTCTTATGTCTAATCAAATAAATTGAACTGTACATTGTTTTCTTCCGGTTTTAATGTCGTCAGTACGAATTCGTATCCTCTGCATTAACTCAAAAGAGAATCTTTTGAGTTAATACATCTCGATCATTCGATTTATTTTAAAATTCGTGCAAATTAGATCTGCACTAATATTAAAGGGTCTCCTATGTTATAGGCACAAACCAGATTGGCTCCGTTTAAAATCAAACGGTTGAAATTCATTAATGCAGAGGATACGGATCCCGTCAGTACCATCTCTTTGGCTACTCAATAAATTTAATTGGACAAAGCTCTATATATTTTGTCTACTTTAGCTTTTCTCAATTTATTTGATTGGACAAAGCTCTATGTATTTTTTTTAATCTTGTTAGGTATATAACATTGATGATATTATTCTATCATTTAATGAACAGAAGATTATATCTCGTTGTATTTTTATTTTTGAATAAATGTTTTTACAGAATTTTAATTACTAAATTATAAAAATGGTCCTTAAAGGTATCACTGGCCTATCATTTTGGTTCTTAAATTCTTTTTTATTTGTGACGAATTAGTCCTCCCATCATCACCGGACAAAACAATTAAATGAAGATCCACGTTGCATCCATGTCATGATAATATATCTTATGGTATTTATGGCAAAATATAAGTAAATATTATTTTAATTAATTTATGATGGTACAAATATTAATGCTAGTATTAATTGATATGATACAATGATAATTATAATTATGTACTTATCACGAGGAGGGTTCAAATGCCTCCATTTCTTGTGCCTCCATCATGCTTCCATTTTTAAAACGTTAATAACTCAAAATTTAAATAATAAACATCAAAATAAAACTATTAGATGTGATCTACATCATTTTATCTATGCATGTGTAAAAAAATATGATATTTCAATTTTATTTTGGTTGTCATCAAGATTCAAGAGCTCATAAAAACGTACTAATGTGGATAATTTCTAGACGTTGATTTTTCAACTTATTGATTCACATAAAAATAAAATCGAAATGTGATAATTTTTTACGAGCACATAGAAAAAATAAAATAGATCACATCTAACGGTTTTATTTTGACTTTTAAGTTTTAACAGTTATAAAAGTTTTTAAAAATGGATGTATGGTAGAGACACAAAAAATGAAGGTATTTGAACCTTCCTCATATATCATTTGTATTGTTTGATGACTACATTCATACTAATTTTAATGCTAAAAGTGACACAACGATAGATGAAATATCATTTTTTTCAATGGATTTAAAATGTAGGATCAATTTGGTACAAATTAAAACTTCAAGGCCCAAAATAATATTTCTAAAACTAAGAACCAATATGGTAAGTGAATGATACTTGAAGGACTAAAATGATAATTTTAAAACTTTAAATATCAAAATGATAAACAAGTGATACTTCAGGAATATTTGTGTAATTTACTCAATTCTATTTTAGCTCTTGAGTTTTGAAATTTGAGAAGATTAAAAATCATGATAGCTATATAGAGCGAACTTGTGACGAGAATTGTACGGCACAACTACAATAGAATTATTGTTTCTATTTCATATTTTTAAATGAATAACAAGATTACATGATTGTTTCGTTTTTTTTTTAGGGATCGACTAACTATCCTCCAGCTCCTATCCCCCATTCATCCCCCAGTCAGTAACTGTCTTTGTTGACTGCTAATTAAGAGGGGACTACAAATTTCAGCGCTAAAAGGCAAAACAAAACGCGTCATTATCGCGGCGAGTACAAGTATTCATATATAGTACATCAAGTATTCATATATAATACATCAAGTATTCATATCTAAGATATCAAGTATTTAAAAAAAACTGGACACATCACTCACTCATCTTTTACACGTTTTTAGAGGTGAGATTTTTTCTCCGTTCACTCTAACCAATATTTTTGACAATGTTAGGAATTTTGCAAATCTAAAACCACGAACGTCTTTTACATAATTTTCTCTTTCAAATGAGATCCATGATGACATACTTTCGAGTTGTCCGTTGCACAAGTATTCATACCTCGTCATTCAAGTATTCATACCTCATTGAGCAAGTATTCATACCTCAACGGTATTTCACACATAAAAAACTAGATACATCATTCATTTATTTTTTACCGATTGAAATTTCATTACCACTCAATCATTGGAAGTGTCCAATACACTCTATCTTAGGTATGAATACTTGTTCGACGAGGTATGAATATTTGCTCGACGTGGTATGAATACTTGCATGACGAGATATAAATAATTTTATGAGTTATGAATACTTGTGCGACGGATAACTCAAAAGTATTTCATCATGGATCTCATTTGAAAGATAAAATTGCGTAGAAGACGTTTGTGGTTTTAGATTCGCAAAATTCTTCACAGATTGTAAGAAATATTGGTTAGAGTGAACGGAGAAAAAAAACCACCTCTAAAAACGTGTAAAAGATGGGTGAGTGATGTGTCCAGTTTTTTTTTAAATACTTGATATCTTAGATATGAATACTTAGTGTATTACATATGAATACTTGCACATCAGTTGTAAAAAATTTCAAATATAAGCGGTCCCCCACGTAATTAATGATTGATACACGTTTTCTTTTGTCTTTTTGTGCTTGAAGTTGTGGTCCTCTAGATAATTAATAATTGAGGGATGAATGGGGGATAGAAGCCGGGGGAAAAAAATCTTTATCCTTTTTTTTATAAAATTTACAAGATTATATCCGTTTCTAAGTACATGCATTTGGTAATTTGATTGATAATGGGGCACCAATTAGATCGACATATGAAAGAAATCAGAATATTTTATTTTATTCATTTAAAATTTGGGAAATACATAAAAAAAAATCATCACAATAGAGATGCATTCTCTTTCAATTTGACAACATTGTACTTTACAAACTGCACGAAATAACGTAGTGTCGCTCTTAAGTTGATTATTGCAGATTCCACAGTAGAGTTTTTTTTTTTAGTAAAGTTAGAAGTCAAGTCACCCAACTATTTAATACCTTGTTATTACAACAAAAGATTTTCTCCATTTGAGTTTCGAACTCATGACCTCTCACATAGAGACCATGTGCCTTCGCCACTAGACCAAAGGCTAGTTCTTGATTCCACCATAGAGTTAAAAATTAATTTGATAAAAACAGGCACATGAAGGACATGTAATTAAATCCAAAAATTCTTTAGACTTTGCTACATCAGTTGTTGGCCCTTGAAGAAACTTCTGAAATATCAACATCTCCTATCTAATTTTTTAGTATTTTGCGGCGTGCACTGCTAAATAGGGAAACGATAGCAAAACACACGCAAGGTTGCGTGCTTAGTTGAGAGTTTTGAAGAAGCAATCCAAGCTGTCTTCCCTGTTCCCTTGGTGGAAAAATAAATTAAAAAATAATAGTAAATAAATTATGTGATATCAGTTCATAAACGTTTACAAAATAGAGATATTATAATAATTTCTCATTCTTAAACGATTTCAACTATTTTTATTTAACAACAAAAAAAAGTATAAATAAAGATATATTGTCGTAACATATAAGTGTACATTAGTGTAATATTTAAGCGTGCATACTCAAATTTGTATTTTAAAGAATTTAGAGAAGATCAATACAGCGGTCAAATTCGTATATATATAGTTGTTAACAATAGACAATATGTACGTATATAAATATGAGTGAGGCTATGGTGCTATGCATAGCACCAATGGCTAGTGTACTACGGCTCAATATGATACTTTTGAAAATTCTAACGGTCGATCCGAACCGTTCAATGTGATATCCATATGAATATGTACTTGCAAACTAAATTTTATATTTTTTCGAATTTTTTTACTATTTTTTTAGATAGGTAGAAAAATCAATGTTTTTTGAAAATTCTGGACCATTAAAATTCTACCTATCTAAAAAAATAGTAAAAAAATTCGAAAAAATATAAAATTTAGTTTGCAAGTACATATTCATATGGTTATCACATTGAACGGTTCGGATCGACCGTTAGAATTTTAAAAAGTACCATATTGAGCCGTAGTACATTAGTCATCCGTGCTATGCATAGCACCATAGCCTCACTCTATAAATATTATAGACAATTGTGTATCGGCACAATAGGCATGTGTATTTGGTACAATAAACAAATGCGCATTTTAAGATGTATTAAGAGTTTCATAAGAGATGTTTAGAAAGTTTTTTAATGAAAAATAGTTACTGTCATGTTGAAAATAATTATCAACTACTTGATAGTATAACTTTTCAAAGTGAACAAGGAAATTAATTAAGAACTAGGAACGTCTAGTTGTCATCTCAACCAACGTTGAGCCGCAACTAATTAATACCTAAAACCTCACTAAACCGGCCGAAAGCCTAAAACGTGGCCACTTATTGAACGTCAATGTGGGCCCCACTTCTGATTATATTACGATGCTTGTGGGATTGTGTTAACTTTATTATTATTATCATTAGAGTGAGGCTATGGTGCTACGCATAGTGCACATTGGTACGTACTTTAGATTAATATTTTTGTTTTTAAAATTCAAATAGTTGTTTCTGAATCATTTAACATAATCTCTATATAAAAATATACTTGTAAATTAAATTTTACATTTTTAAGAATTTTTTATAGATAAAAAAAATCACTAAGATCAAGTAATTTTCTATCTATCTAAAAAATGGTAAAAGAAATCCTACAAAATATAAAATTTGATTTATAAGTATATTTTCATAGGGTAATCATGTTGAACAGTTCATATCGACTATTTGATTTATAGTACGGACCAAACCCATGTGCGTTATGCATAGTACCATAGCCTCACTCAGTGGCGGAACCAGGAATGATCGGTAGGGGGGCCCAGTCACCTCGTCGCGGAGACGTGGAGCCCAGTCGCCACTCGCCAGAGTGCCATCGCCCATAAACGGAGGTGCTAGTTTTTTTTTTTATTAAAGGAGCTCTGTATATTTTCTGGGCCAGGGCCCAGGCTGGCCTAGGTCTTGGTTACGCCCTTGGCCTCACTCTTAGTATTATTATTATTGTTATTGTTATTGTTATTGTTTTGTTATTGTTATATTCTAACAAATTACCCGTGTCTCGTATGATCAATTCTAAGAAATTAAAAAATGATATGAAGGAATTTTCCTTTAAAACTTTTTATTTCATCATATCCAATATGTTGATTTTAATTAGATGGAACACACTAGACATGGAAAAAAAAATTATGCTTTACAGGGCGTGAATAATAGCAGATATTGACCCAGGAATGGTTCTTTCATTTATTTTTACCCCAATTGGGAACAAAAAATATGAACTGAATAAAAACATTTCATCAAACAAACAGGTTTTGTTAGGAAAATTGTTTTCCGCTGCTAGTGAGAAAGAAAATGGGCAGCAAATGGATGTACCATAGAAATATGCCAAGGATAATTCATTCCTCCTTTGACATATCGTCGGCCTTTTAATTTGTCCGATCCAGATATATATCAGTATCACCTTTATGATATGTACATTCTCCACTAGTGTGTCTTTTATCCATCAAATTATGGTATTTCCTTTTGGCCTATTTATTTTTATTTTCCTTGTCACATTTCTATTTTCCTTATGGTGGTCAAGTCCTATTCCATGTTCTATATTTATTTATCTATTTATTATAATTCATCATTTTTTTCTGAGGTAGGTGAGTGAGCCTTCTTTAGCGATTTCTGTGGTTCATTATTTGGTGTAATTCACCCATGACACGTTGTTCCCCAAGAGTTGTTATCATTGACACAGGGACCCACTTCTTCACTACGTTACAACAACGACAAGTTATCCCTTTAAACACTTCTCTCTGTATACGAGAGAGAATCCAAGCTTAAACGCAACCAATCCATCCATCTCGTATAATTTGGTTTTAACAAATAAAATAACAAAAAAATCATATAAAGATGGTACCGTAGCGCCTCAAACAGCCCCTGCATCTATAATCTATTCATCTATGGTGGTTATAACCACCATATGCCTATTCAAACCTAGCAAATATTAGAATTTATATTACCAGCTTAATTTCTTCTTTAATTTTGTTCTTCGAAAACAATGTCCATGCCGGCACAGGTACCGACACAAGATCTTGAGTCGGCGAGATGCGAGTGCTGTGGCTTGACTGAAGAGTGCACCTCAGGATATGTGAATAAAGTACGGGAAAGGCATCTCGGCCGTTGGATCTGCGGGTTGTGCGCTGAGGCAGTACGGTATGAGATGTACCGGTCTGGGTGGCAAATTTCCATAGAAGAGGCAATCGATCGGCATGTTGGGTTTCTAGAAAGGTTCAAAGCTGGGGTGGCTCCACCTCCTGAGGTGGCGTCAGAACGGCTAATCCAAGCTGTCTGTCGGCTGCTACGTAGGAGTCTTGATTCGCCACGTGTTGCAGTTGGAGATAGGAATGAAAGAACAAATTGTGAGCTGGGACGCTCTCGGAGCTGCTTTGCAACTCTGGGCAGATGAATTTGAGGTATTAGCTGAAATGTTTGTCAATGTTCGTAAATTTAGGCATGTTTATGGCTGCTCCTATTTTATTTAGTGATTTTGTAATTTTTTTTTTTCATTTTCTGTTTAGTTTTTCTATTTTAAAGAGATGGTGCATGTAGGTTGTAGAAATTAAAGTACAAAAAAACTTCATCCAACCTAAATTGGTGCTTGACTGCTTGGTCATGTTCTCCGCCATAATTCTGGAAAAAAATAAAAATAAATAAAGGCAAGGAGGAACTCTAATGATTAATGAATTAAGATATTATTACTATTTCTTTCTATACCCGGACATACCTCTCATTGTTTTTTGTTTTCCTCCACTTATTATTATTTTATTTTTTTTCGTTTGAGAGAAACATGCAGTTAACTGTTGAGTCACAGCTTCAAATTGAAATGAGGTCCAAAATTAGGATCAGCAAGTGCATATAGCCTACAGCATATAACCTACAGAGAAATCGTTATGAGACAGTCTGCATGCTTAGCTAGTATTAATTTGTAGTTTGGTTGAAGGAACCGGGAACATGTAGAATTGGGTTGTTCATGTATTTTGCTTGAGGAGATTCTAATCATTTAGGCAAATTTTGATTGGAAACAATATGGGCTCTGTTGATAATTGGGACTCATTTGTCCATTCAAGAAACGAAGTGTAACAACAACAATTTCAGTCCCTGCCTATCCGGGCTTTTACAATAAGAGACAAATGTATTTAATTTTCAAACTGGATGTTGGATTGCACTGAGATTAAAATAAGATCCCAACCCAACTAGAACAAGAGATGCAGATAATATTTTATGATATTATGTAATAAATATCTTTTCTGGTTGAATATGCTGTTTTACTTTACTTGACGGTTTTATTTGCGCTACTATGACTCCTGCTTAAATCAGCTTCTACACGCGAGATGTTATGCTTGCTTTTTTGTGCAGAAACATAATAAGGGAAAGAAATAAAAAACTCTGTCAGTTCATTAAAAGTTCAGGAGAAAGAAACTCACTAGTTGAAATTAATCACAATTCAACGCTCCAAGGCAATGCTGGAACGGTTAGCACACAAGAATATAATTAGCATGCGCCATCTACAATTATCAACTTATATTTACATACTTTATTGGATTTTTACATGCACACTTATGCAAACACTAAAAACTGTTGGCCGGATATCAAACAAAAAAACAGTTGCTGCAATTGAGGATTTTGCAGCATTCATCCCCCCCGCCCCACTACTGTTTCTCTACTCATGCCCGGAGCAGCAACTGATAGATATTGCAGTTGCTCTCTCCACTGAGTCGCTTCAGCGACTCAAAGCTCCGCATGCTACCCATAAAATCAATCCTCTTGAAAGAAACAAAACCCTGCTTTACAGAATCACTGCTTGCATAAAGTGAACGAAGCCGATCTGCATGCCTCGAGTCGGTGTGAATTGCTACTTCTATCTCAAGATCTGTCATGTTCTCCTGACAAGGTTATAGAAAAGTTTTAATCATACTTCATTTGAATGTGAGCAATTATGCTGGTGTAATTCCAACAGGGAAAAAGAATACTGAAAGTGAGAAATCTTCATAAACCCAAAAATGTACTGCACATCTGGTATTGCATACCTGATAGAAGTTGTAGATGCAATCCAATAACTGTATACAAGTGAATCCACCATTGCTGAAGAATGTTCTAGATGTCGGACCCAGTTCCCCGAAGCGATCAATTGGAAAAAGTATAGTAATTAAATGGTTCTTGAATACAACCTCACTTTTCTCGCTGTGAAAAAATAGAGAAAACCATGTCATATTAGAATAAAGTTCGAGAACTTGTTTTTCTTGTAAGTGATTAACTAGGTCAAGTGCGTTGTACATAACAAACCTTTCTTTAAGCGGTCTAGACAAGATGTCGGCCAAGACGTCCGAATCATTAGGCTCTCCATCTGTGTCGTGAACTGGAGGTGACTGTTGCTCGCTGGCCTCTTCAGACCATGAAGAGTCGGTGTAAGTACATGCCGATGTGGTGGGCTCCGAAATTGACCAACAGATTGATTCCAAGAGGCTGTTTGGTGTGATTGGATGGATGGGGACTTGACACAACTGGCTTGCACCGAACAGAAGTAAATTGTTAAATATTCTTAGATTATGATCACATCATTGCACAATAAAAGGCAAATCTCTTTGTGATCATTGCAAAACCTAAAAACATAAATATTCAGTATATCCGTGCTAAACCTAAAATATCGTGTATGAAGTATGCAAACAATTTGAAAAGTTCCGTCAAGCACAATTATATCCTTGCTAAACCTAAATATCACATATTTTGTGGAGCTTTAGAGAAATTAGAAGATGAGGTCGAAAGTATAGATGACATTTTCAAGTTTTAGAGGCCACATAAGATGCTGCTCATTTTATCAGTATGCGTGGTATACTTGAAGTTGTACAGATTGTTCTTTATTACTTCCTGCCATAATCAGGGAGTAAAGTAACTTCCTTTCAAAATATCGGATATGGTGTAAACACAAGTTAACAGAAAACAAAATGTTAAAAGTGAAAGAATGCAAATTAGTTAGCATCTCTTACTTGCATGCGGCGGCTGCGACGGTCCCGTACTCCCTGCTTTGCCAGCTCAACAATTTTTTTTCTGTCCTCAATAGTTTCTTTTGCTTTTCTATTTGATGGGGAAATTTTGGTGAAGCTAAATTTTGAGGTGGTTTTGTTTCCTGTATCCTGTATATTTATCAGAGAAAATTTCAATCACCGTACAATATTACGAAAATTTTCACCAACTTCAAAGTAGTACAATGCCAGCCTTATTCTGTGTTGATCAACACACAAAGTGGCCAGCAAAACCAATGATGACTTCATTGGTAAATGAAACTGTTCATGTCTTATATTTGACTGCAGGTACTGAGGTACCTCTTTAGATAGCCTAGTGTTTTCCAGAGCGAGGGCCACATGCTTTGCTAGATCTGAAGAGAGATGCACAAGGCGCTGAAAGTTCTTCTCTTTTACTGTTTTGAGGACCCAAAGCGGCTGCATGTTACAGGATTGAAATGTGAAAAAAAAAATCAAATAATTAGATTCTGCTTATTTTACTTTAGCTAGGAATTATTGCAGTTGAAGGAACTAGTTTTCATTAGGCATGAGCCAAATTTTTTTGTGACCAATCAAATTCTGAAATTGAAAAAAACATTACTTACAGTGACAATATTATTGGAGTGAGCAATATACTTTGGTATTGAGGATCCTTCACAAATCACATAACTAGCTTTCGAACCGATAAACCAGTGGTCCAACAATTTCGCACCTTCTCTATTTACCGTGTCAGCAATCTGCAACCACATAGCTTTTCTTAAAAAAAAAAATTTAAAATAGAATAATGACCATAACAAAAATTAAAGAATTAGAAAAATTATGAAGACATGTCATGATACACTTAGCTTAATGGATATTTATTTATTAATTAACTTTTACTAATTGTCACTTTTTACATGTCTAGCTTATGCGATAGAAGTTATGTGCAAATAAATCAAGTGACAGAAAAGAAAAGAACCAAACCAAAGGTCAATAGGAAACTACGACTAGTAGTGCATCTAAGAGGGGAGTTTTCTCACAATGAAAGTTTTGACAAAATATTAAAACAAATTGCATGGTAAAAACTGTAAATATGTTTTATTTCCTTCTTTTTCCTTCAAGGGAATATTTAATGCTAACTTTATTTTGCATCAAGGGCACATGAGGTTAAACCTTATTTTTAGTTTCCACTGATATGTCAGAATCGATGTAGAAAGCATCTTCAGAAAAAATAGGCCGCCTGCCCTCAAATTCTCTTTTTGATGATTTGGCCTCCTCAATAACTGCCAGGGGTAAACAGGATTTTTCACTGCCAGGTAGAACTGCTAGCCGATTCAACTCCCCTAAAGGCAACCCATTTTCTCCAAGACTTCTTACGCTGTATAACGATTCATTCAACCTCACTGTAACAAAGAGAACCACAAAATTGGGATAAAATAGGTAACAATATTATTCCAAGATCAATGTATATACTTTTATGACCTTTTATGACTAGCTTTGACATTCGTATACTAAAAACCTTATAATTGAAACACATATCAGCTACAAGAAAGTAAAATAATTCGCAAACAAGTGTACATATCAAAAAATAAATAGAAAATTTGCTTTTACATAATTTAATATAGTCCTCGTATATGGATTCATGCTTAAGGCAACAATTTACAAGATTACTCAAATTGTGCTAAACTGCTTATAGAAAAGATAGACAATTCCTTCAACAAGATTTTTACTCTTTAACACCAATTTGACAAAAATTAATAAACCAAAAGTAAATACTTACCATTTTTCCTTACACTGTCCACAAACCATCCTAGTGTAACTACAAAGAGGCTGTTTCTGGCACCATGCTTTATTGCATGGTCATACTTCCTTCCACCAAAGCTGTGTGCTTGTTAAGTAAATACCTTAAATCAATACTTTTGGTTCAAAATTAGGGAATCTAGCAAGATAAGCAGTAAAAAAAAAAAAAATGGAGACAGAAAAATGGCAAGCATGCCAAAAGAAAGAGATAATATAATAACACAGTTACTGAAACACAAAAGATAGGCAAAATTGCAAATAATATGAATTTATTATGAATAGTGAAAAGGATATCTGGACCACAAGATGAGTGCATTTTGGGTGCAAGGTCCCACTGTACTGACCACCTAACCTCTCTGTGGCCTCCATCACTTGATTTCTCGCTTCTGTCATGAAAAAAAAGGGTATCCCTTGTGTTCATAGCCATATAATTTCAAACAAAAAGATATAAAGGGGAATTCGCATCCTCTGCGGAGTCCTGCGGAGTTTTCAATCTGGTCCGTTCGTTTTGATCGGACGGATCAGATCTTGCCCGAATTGAAAAACAAAAAACAAAATTCCCCTGATTTGATCTGATCTGATCTGGTCCATCCGATAAAAACGAACGGACCAGATTGAAAACTCCGCAGGACTCCGCACCGTAAACTCCGCAGAGGATACTGGTCCTATAAAAGGAGGGATCCACTTACACTCTTTTTTTGTGACACCGAATTACACCCTACATTTTTTAAGTATTCAAAGTCCAAACAGTCGATCCAAACCGTTTAACATGATGGATATATTAAAATGTGTTTGCAGATCAAATTTTACATTTTTTTTTAATTGTTTTACTATTTATTAAGTATTTTACAAAATTGTTGTTTCAGACCATTGAATTTTTGTACCAATCTTAATAAATAGTAAAAAAATTCAGAAAAATGTAAAATTTGATTTGCAAGCACATTTTAATATATCAATCATGTTGAACGGTTTGGATCGACTATTTGGACTTTGAAAATGTAGAATGTAATTTGGTGTCACAAAAAAAGAGTGTAAGTGGATCCCTCCTCAAGATATAAAGTGTATATCAACCTCTGATTGGGGCACTGATTTATGCAGGACTGGTACATATGTGGACCAACACGCGAGAAAGTATGATATTGGTACCGGTTTGATCAAATACTCACCTTTGTTCTTGCATTCTCACTTTTCTTGTATTGCTTAGTGCCAAATTGCAAAACTGATGGTAAATTCAAAAGTATCGGTACGATTGAGGCACACAGTCTAATTGATAATTGATAGGGTTATGATGAGGTTCAATTGCACAAATTAGAGGTCCGTTGAACTCTATAGAGGAGAAGAACAAAGCACGATATGGTAAATTAATCACCTTTAGATAGGCCGGTAACACAGATTACCATGCCAGAAAAGGGCCCATCCCTTTGTCTGTCAGTGGGACCCAGAAGAGCAACAGATGAAGTTGATGACATCATCTCAGTCGATCTGACGCTACAAAATGCCGGTTGAGTGCCAATAAACAGTCTTGAACAGCCGTTGCTACTTATCACCTCTACAAAATTATTCGCCATTCAAATATATCTCCTTCCCCAAATAGCACCGAGTTGTTAATTTCAAGCAGAGAAGAGATCATGTTATACTATGTGTTGTTATCTCAGTTCTCACCAAACACCTAAAAAATGCAAGGTAGTTCCACCATGAGTTGTACTCCTAGTACAAGCTGACCAAACTTAATCAATCTCTATATTAAAAGAGTATACAAATGCCCAGGAGCAGCTGCTCACCTCCCCCCCAGCATTTTATGCATTTGAGATTAATTTAAGTTGATAATTTGACATCGTTTGAAGCAAAATAAGAGAACAAAAATGGAATAGAGCCAAAGTTGCCAGCATGGAGGGTGGATCAGCACTTTGTCCGAGAACTAGAAAAAGATACAGAGCTTTCTTGATTTCATCAAAAAATAAAAGCAAAAATAACAAAACGACAAAAGAAAAGTTTCCCGTTTCAATTCAATTAATTTCCTGGTCACGAGATAAACGGGCATATATTGTCTTTTAGCTGAGTACCATTGAACTTATCGCAGTATAAACTTGAAAGCAATTTCAAACAATGAAACTTTTACTTTCGACTGACATTACCCAATTATTTGCAGGGTTTAGCCTAACAAAGTTCAAAAATGTTCCCAAACCAAAATTTAATTCATTAGACGAAGCAGAGAAACTTCAAGATTGAACGGGATGTTTTAAAATTAGGATGTGTCTTTTCCCGTCCGTAACTACCAAAAACAATTAAAGAAGAAGAAGAACAAAAAACCATTGACGATTCAAATTCAAATAGAATCAAGAAAAGAGGTACTCACATCTGAGCCCCTCGCGCCACCACAAACCGACGACAACGCCTCTCCTTTGCTCGGCTATTATGCGGATCGGGTTAGTGCGGTGCCCGATAAAGGAAACAAGGTTCGTTTTCGTTTCCACGCGAGTAATGATTTGAGGGTTGGTTATCCGTCGTAGGATCGGGTCAGGTCAAGGATAGAAAGTAGGAGAGATTAGAGGTGGTGCTTTCTAGGAGATTAAAGCGTTTCGTCTTCTGTGCTAAACTAGAAGCGGTCGTTGGTTTATTGAGAGAGAAAGAAAAGAGTCACCGAGGCGGAGAGAGAGGAGAGAGAAACTGGGGGTTACCGTTGTGAGCGGACTTAGGACGTGCTTATGTTTCAAAAATATACATTAAAGAGGCATGAATTTGCTCTAACACAGCTCAAACTGCTTACCATGTAAAAGTTTAACTCCAGGTTTGATTGTGGCCTAAAGGATGAAATAAGGATTTAGTTCTTGTTATTCCATCAAACGAGTATTAATTGAGTCAGATTAAGATGGAATAAGCCGATTTTTAGGCCGGTCTAAATTAAACCACTTCACATAGTAGTTTAATTTTATTACATATCATGGCCTAACTCGAATGATTATAATAATATATTATTATTAATAATTTTTATTAGTATATAATTAATATCAGTGTTCTAAATAGCGCGCTATAGCGGTGATAGCGGTCCGCTATAGCGCTATAGCGGTCTGCTATTGGCGCTACGGCCGCTATACAATATGGATTTTTTTAAGCAATTTATACGGGTTTTAAATAAAGACCAAAAAAACTCAAACTGAAATTGAATTTGTTGCTACTTACTACAGATAAATCAATTTGAAATTGGCAATAGAAATTGAAATTTGAATAGAAAAAAAGTCCAAACCGAAATTGAAATTTGAATAGAAAAAAAAATAGATTATGTCATGAATCATGATGCTTAAGATATTTTTAATAGGAAAAATCGATAGTTTATGATATTACTATGGATATTTTGAACCGCAATTTGGACTTTGTACGGGTTCAATATGAATATTATAATTTCTTAATTACTTTGGTGTTTATTATTGTTCTACGAGACTTTAGATAATGTTGATATTTAGTACAAATATTGAATATACTGAATGTAAAAAAAAACGCTATGTGGCATAGCTTCCGCTATAGCGACGCTATTCGCTATAGCTTTTTTTGTAGCCTTCCCGCTATGACACTATAAACGCTATTTAGAACCTTGATTAATATCCTATATTGTTAATATATTAGATAATTATTATAATAATATTATATAATTAGTATTTTTTTATCAATATATAATTATATTGATAATATGTTATATTGTTAATATATTAAATAATTATTATAATAATATTATAATATGAGGAGGGATCCAATTACACCTTTTTTGGTGACACATCATGACACCGTTTTTTATATAGGTCAATTTTGCGATTTCAAAATCCAAACAGCCGATCCGAACCGTTCAACATGATCACCATATTAAAATGTGCTTGGAGATCAAATTTTACATTTTTTTGAATTTTTTTACTATTTATTAAGATGGTTACAAAATCGCTGTTTTTCAATGGTCTGAAAACAACGATTTTTGTAACCATCTTAATAAATAGCAAAAAAATTCAAAAAAATGTAAAATTTGATCTCCAAGCACATTTTAATATATCCATCATTTTGAACGGTTTAAATCGACTATTTGGACTTTAAAAATGGTAGGTGTCAAAGTGTGTCACCAAAAAAGGTGTAATTGGATCCCTCCTCTTATAATATATTATAGTTATTATTAATATATTAATATGAGGTTGGCTAAGATCAAAGTGGTATGCCCAAGGCTTTGGTGCTACCAATTAGTTTTTGCGATTTTAAAGTTCAAATAGTTGATCTGAAGTACTCAACGTGCTCTTCATATTAAAATATGCTTGGAGACCAAATTTTACATTTTTTTTGAATTTTTTTACTATTTTTTTATGGATTTTTGAAAATGACTGTTTTTCATAATAATAAAAAAAATGTGAAAAACAATGATTTTCAAAAATTCATAAAAAATTCTAAAAAAAATAAAATTTGATCTCCAAGTATATTTTAATATGGAAAACACGTTGAGCACTTCAGATCGACTATTTAAACTTTGAAAATCACAAAAACGAATTGGTAGTACCAAGGCCTTGGTCATACAACTTTGATCTTAGCCAACCTCATATTAATATTATATAATTAGTATCTTATTATTGTTAATATATAATTATATAATTAATATCTTATATTGTTAATAATTAACTAACTTAGGTTTCCAAAACTTTAGCCCTCCACCAACTCTAACCAAACAAGGAATACCTTAAGCCAGAATTTAACTTTAGACCTCAACCACACATGAATAATTTAGATCGGCCTAAGTTGAAATAATTAATTTAGGCCTCCTTTGCTTTAGCCCACAACCAAACACCACCTAAAACATCAATCAATGCCGGTCAATCGGAATTACTTAATTTGACGACTAAGTTCCGAGTATGAATGAATATTTTTACCCGTTTACGTTCCGAAATTTTTATTAATATCCAAAAATAATAATAAATTTTGAATTCTACACCTGCTTGACAAGATTTCAAAAAATGTCCAAACTGCAATTTTATTTCAAGATCCAAAATCGCAAATTAAATCCACGATTTTAGACCCTCCAAAACTGCAGAACAAATTCACTGTTTCAGAAAACTAGAAAAAAAAAATTGTGGTTTTAGGTTTTAGACTAAAAATGTGAAAAACATTCACGGCTAAAAACCATTTCATCAGACAACTTTTTGAGAACCAATTATTATTTTTCAAAAACAGAAGACCACAGTATTTTATATTTTTTTCTAGAAGTGATTTTTGAACCGGGATCAATAACTGAGATTCAAAACATTTTTATTTTTTTCCCATAACAAACAAAGAAATATTTTAATTTTTCTTACGGCCGAAAAAAATCCGGCCTGAAAAATGTTGATCCGGGTTATTTATCGCAGTCTTTCTAATAAATCAAATGATATAGTATTCTATCTATTTTCAAACAAATATATAAAATATTTTTAATATTTTAATAGAAAAAATAAAAAAATAAAAAAGTTTCTAATTAAATAAAAAAACCAGAAATATTTCTGAGATTAGATTCAATTCACCTAAACCGTGAATTAAATTTACAGTTTTAGCCCAAAACGGCAAAAAAAAAATTCCGGTTTTCCGAAACTATGGATTTGTTCTGCTGTTTTGGAGAGGCTATAACTGTGGATTTAATTTGCGAAAAGTTGGTCCAAAACCGCTAAATAAAATTGCGGTTTGGACATTTTTCGAAATCTAGTCAAACTGGGTGTACAATTCGAATTTTTTTTGTTTTTTTGGATGTTAATATAATTTCGGGTTTACGTTTGTAACACTCATCTCCGGTAAAAAAAATATGAATGAGGATTTCTTTCACGCTTAAAATATTCTCGCATATCAAATAAGGATTAATATGATTAACTATAAAATTATACAATTAATTACATAAATTTTAAGGGACGTCATTTTGAGAGCAAAATTTATGATATTAATTGCTGAGAGAAATTATATTTCTTTATACCAATTTTGTCCCTAATTAAGATGTTTATATATTTGCTAAGACTTGTGGAAAATTAATACCTTGTTGGTTACGAAAATTAAAGAATGACAACATCTTAATTGTTTCAATTAAATGGTATACTTCTTTCAATTTTGAGTTCATTCCTTATTCTACAAAAAAAAATTCTAAAAATATTAGCTTCATTTGTCCTAAAAAGTTTACATTGATATAGAAAATTTATTCTAATTAATACATTTTAAATGGTGAGTTGTTCATGCCAAAACTAGAAAGAAAAACGGAAATCTTCATTCCATTATTAAGCACGTTGGGTGTCCGATCCGTCAACGACTACGATTGAAAGATTAATTTTTGAATTTAATCTCAGCTCTCCAATCACATAATCTATCTTATTTTAATTAAATGCATATGTTTTATGTGTAGAAGTTTAAATTTAGCTACAAACATACTCGCCACACATACCGCCACACGATGCGTTACAATTAAAATTAAACAGACTCTAAAATTTAGCGATATAATTCTCCATTTCCTTATTTATTTGTTTCCTTATTTCTCCCTCTCCAATTGAAATTTTCTATACGGCGAATCACAATGCAAATCAATTTTTTGTTCACTTCCTTATTTATCTACTTCCTTATTTCTATACATATTACTGTGATAAATCTAGAATATATTTCTAATTTTGTTTTTTTTTTATGAAAATTTGTCATTTTGCGTGAGAATTTATTTTTGTTATCTTATCATATATTCCGTTGCAACGCACGGGCACGATACTAGTAAATAATTACATGCATTAAACTTTGGAGAAAAGAAGTTATGTAGTTCTAACAAAAGTTTTCATTTATCAAATTGTTTATTCTCTTTTAATGAGAAATGAAGGATCAAAGGTGTCTAACCTTGATATCTAATATTTGTCTTATTTATCAAACAACTTTTGGAGGTAAATTTACATATTAAAATTTAATAAAACTTCAACGGCTCAAGTACATTCACTTTATTATTTCTACAAATTGTTTTATTTAAACTGAATTTCAATCTTAATATGTTTCATTCTTTTCAGAAATTTTCATTTACACGTTCCAATTTTAATGTGTACATACATGTTTTCTTGATGTCTTGTTTATAAGACAACTTTTGGAGATCATAACATTATTTCGTTTTTTGCTAATTTACATGGTAAAATTTAATAAAAACCTCTAAAGCTCAAGTACCCTCACATTATTATTTCTATAATCGTTTTATTTAAACTGATTTCTATTTTAATATGCTTTATTTATTTTTTAAATCATTTACACTTTTCGATTTTTAATTAACTTGTCTCACATGTAAGTTTCCTCGGTATTGTAGATTTCGCAATTTTTTATATCTAACTGCCTAAGTTTAGAGTGTTGACGAAAAACTTAACCAAATTATTGATGTCATAATATTTTATAAAAGTAGACCAAGCTAACCATTTTAAATAACAGTATACCAGTATCGTGCCCGTGCGTTACAACGGAATATATGGTAATATAACAAAAATAAATTCTCATACAAAATGATAAATTTTCATAAAAAAAACAAAATTAGAAATATATTCTACATGTAATATGTATAGAAATAAGGAAGTGAACAAAAAATTGATTTGCATTGTGATCCGCCGTATAGAAAATTTCAATTGGAAAGGGAGAAATAAGGAAACAAAAATAATAAGAAAACGGAGAATTATATCGCTAAATTTTAGAGTATGTTTAACTTTAATTGTAACTCATCGTGTGACGGTATGTGTGGCGAGTATGTTTGTAGCTAAATTTAAACTTCTACACATAAAACATATGCATTTAATCAAAAGAAGATAGATTATATGATTGGAGAGTTGAGATTAAATCTAAAAATTAATCTTTCAATCGTAGTCGTTGGCGGATCGGACACTCAACGTGCTTTGGAATAGAGATAAAAAGCAAATTCACATGTATTTCTACGAATTCAAATCCCACATGCGGGCCCCAGAGTATTTTTCCCCAACTGGTATTTTCTACGAATTCAAAGCCCCCATGTTGCTCACGGTACAATTGAATATTCGATCCAACACATAGTTATAATTATTTTTGTGCATATTCATGAGTATGAATTTCATAATTTAATTTATGAGTTTTTAGGTATTTGTAAACTTTCATCGCACGTAATTATGTGACAATCAACTATGTCTTTATTGTTTTTCTTTAAACTACGATGCAAACAAAGCCGGAAAGTTTTTTATTCTTATTCATTAAATAAATAATACTGGATATGTGTTAATCTCACGGTACATAGCCGTAGAATCGGTGAAGTTTTGTATTGAATTTTCTCAAGTAGAGTGGATGTATGTATGGACAGTGGCGGATTTAAAAAAGACTCAGGTAAGTACTTATTTCCGAATTTGAATTTGTTTCTATATTTTAGTGGTATTTTATATTTGTGTTTGTTTTTGAATGGAAACAAGATTTACTTCTGAATTTAAGTCACGGTTCGATAGAAGAAAATTACGTAGAAAAGAAAGTCAGTCCAGACTGAGTCACGTAAAAGAAAGAACAAAAGAAAAAAAATATATACGCGGTCTGATTCGCTACTCTATTCAGAAGAATCGTTGATCACCAAGAGAAAAAAGAGTCCTGCTATTAGAGATCTAAATATGTACCGTGCCGTGATCAAATTTGAAAGGATGGTTATGTTACGTGAATGGTCACAACACGTTAGTCACGCTGTGACCACACGTGATGTGTCTAAACGTGACCGGTAATGTTTAACTATTTATTTTTTCATAATTTAGGTTGGTTTATTTAAGATTCACTATTCGATCAAGATCTAACGGTTATAATTACACGTGACTCAAGTGACCATATGCTGTGCCATGACCAAATTTTTCGCGTAACGTACCGTGTCATGCCAAATTTTCGAAAGATGGTCACGTCGCGTGAATAATCACGGCATGTGACCAGCACACGTGCTGCGACGTATCCGATCACACCGTAACTTTTTTAGATCTCTATCTGCTATTCCACTTCGTTTCGTCGGGAGAAAAAAAAATTATATTTTTATCAGTATTTCATACCTACCTGATCGAAATTCTGAATCCACCCTTGTTAATCTCCAAATTCAAACTTATCCGCCCATGTCAGTATCAATTCCTCATTATCATAGCTGACAGTTACAAAGCGTGTTAGTATGTGAAGAAAGATGAGTCCGAATCTGCTGCGATTCCGAGAGAGATCGCAGGATCCTGAAATTATGAGATCAACAGTTCAAACTTTTATGTGCACGGATCTCAGAAACGATCTCAAAAAAGTAAATTTTTATACACGCATCTTAAGAAAGGACCAACAGTTGAGATCAGAATCGCAGGATACTGTGATTCCGCATAATCACAGCAGATTTATTTTCGAAGAAAGATAGATCTACAGATTACAGTAACCGCTTGCAATCAAAGCGTTACCTTTTCTTGTAGTAGAAGGCGTTGAATGGCAGCTTTCAAGAAAAAGCTGCAACAGGAATTTCATTCGCTTGCGACCGTTGACTCGAAACGAATGTGGGATCTCTAATGGGCCAGATTGTCTATAAGTATAACTATACGGACATCAGCAGAGTGTTAGATAACACTTAAACACTGGCAAGGAGCCAAGGACAACGAGACACTAAAACTTGAATGGGTCCCGAGAAACAGTGAACGGATAACAAAGATGTATACGCTGTTTCCATCTCAAACTAGGACTCACTCGATCTCCGAAAACTTTTACTAACTTCTCCTCTGAAATGATTCGGTTTAGAATTTAATGATGAAAGTGGGTTTCCTATTCGGTTTTACTTTTACCAGATAGTGGTGAAGTACGGCGGATCGGCGAGTAACTTGTCTGTCAAAAGAAGTTAGATTTTCTGCTAAATACATAGAAACCAGTATTGCATGGATACGATACGGATACGATAATACAGTAATTTTTAAAAATCAAAGATATGATATGTCTATTATATATATTATTTTAATTATTTTAATTATATTATTAAAACACTTGTATAAAAAATTCTGGATAAATATAATAGCCGCATAACATTAAATATAAAAAATTCAATATAAAAACACTTATTAAAACACTTATATTATTTTTGATTATTTTGGAGTCCAGGTATAACATAAATATAAATTTTTTTGGATAAATACAATAGCCTAAGTATACAATAAAGAGTGAGGCTATGGTGCTATGCATAGCACGGATGACTAGTGTACTACGGCTCAATATGGTACTTTTTAAAATTCTAACGGTCGATCCGAACCGTTCAATGTGATAACCATATGAATATGTACTTGCAAACTAAATTTTATATTTTTTCGAATTTTTTTACTATTTTTTTAGATAGGTAGAATTTTAATGGTCCAGAATTTTCAAAAAACACTGATTTTTCTACCTATCTAAAAAAATAGTAAAAAAATTCGAAAAAAATATAAAATTTAGTTTGCAAGTACATATTCATATGGATATCACATTGAACGGTTCGGATCGACTGTTAGGATTTTAAAAAGTACCATATTGAGCCGTAGTACACTAGCCATTGGTGCTATGCATAGCACCATAGCCTCACTCTACAATAAATATAACAGCTACTAATTTCTAGCAACAAATGTGAATTAGCCTAGTGGTCAAGAGGCGTGTTGTTTGGGTCAATGGATCTTGGTTCGATTTCCCGTGGCATAAGAAAAATTGGTTTTTGGTAGGTAGTCCACACGCGGTCTATGGCTTAGAGCATAGTCTGCTGGTGTACACGCGGTGCACGCTAGATTCGATTATGCAGATGTGTTAGATCTGTACTCAAATGTGTTAGATCCGTATTCAGACGAGTCAGAGCCGTATCAGAGACCGTATCGGATGATGCCCAACATGAAGTATCCGAGTAACATAGATAGAAACCTTTTCTGTTACAGATAAAGAATCTCTGTGTTAAGACTAAAATGGTTATTTAGCCAGAAATTGGATTGATCAACTTTTATAAACAAATTAATACTTTAATAGGGATATCATATTAGACTAAGAGGAGTTTCAATGTGCCTCTTAGTGTATTGTTACCGATGCTTGTTTAGACGTTTAGATAATGGATCATTTTTTATTTGAAAATTGTTATATCGTATTGATAAGGTTTTTAGACGATTATCATAATTGACACACACTTTATTAAAATCGAAAATGAAATTGTACATATATTTTAAATCATTAGATAGCGATATATTATTTTTTTTGTTTTTAAAAATAATTATTTAAATTTTTTGATAGTAGACGCCTAGACGGTGACGATATAATTTTAAAATTGCACAAAAATTAATGCATGAACTCTCTGTATGATGAACAATGCATCTGTTTTTCAAAATAAATAGTAATGCATCTATAACTTTAGTTTTTCGTTCTAATAATTGTTAACATCGTTTATCACGGTTGTATGAAAAAAAATGTTGTTAATATACCATTTTTCTTCAGATAATTAAACCAAACTTTAGATTTATCATTACCCAATGGAAACTCAAAAAACACCAAAAAATCCTACCGGTCAATCTAAAGACAACATAAAAATAGAATTTGCGTTTAATTTGAAGGATTCTACCGAATTACTTGCTGACTACAACTACAAGTAGAGTGGGAAAAATGACACGGCGGAGCCGACTCCGTCATGGAACGGCACGGCACGCGTGTCGGTTACGTGCCGTGACTCGCGTGTCCCGTGTCGTGACCATTCGCGTACCGTGACCAATTGTTGGCAAAAAAGACATGGCACGGCACGGGACACGCGAGTCACGGAACGGTAGACACAGAAGACACGGAAGACACGCCAGTTACAGCAGTCACGAAACAATACACTAACATACCTTCCTATAAGATATAATTTCATTTTAATTAAAATATTTACATATAAATTTCAATTAAAACATTTGAATTTTAAAGAATTGTTTCATATTTTTTTTTAAACGTTAAATGCAATCAAACGTGACTAACGCATGTTTGGTTACGGCATGTTTGGTTACGGCACGTTTGGTCACGGCACGACTTAGTCACGTGCCGTGACCACTTCTTGTAATTTTTGTCACAGCACAGTACGGCACGTAAAAAATTTACTTAATCATAACACGGCACGGCACGTTTTTCCGACTGTAACTACAAGTCTCCATTTTCTAACCAAAATTTTAAATGCACATTAAACCTTGTCATCTTCAACAATCACTTTCTCTGCACTTGGACCACCTTTTCTTGTCGTTACAGCAAAACCGTACCTCTGCATCACTTTCTCCGAAGACAGAAGGGGACGGTTATTAACTTATTATATAAATAAAATCGTCTCAATTTTCTATCATTTCGTTAGAAAAAAAGGAAGAATTTTATGTAATCTCAAAATTTCAAATTACTTATTATTAAAATATATATCTGATGTAAAACAACTAATTAACAAATTCAGAACAATATGCTCTTCTAAATTTGGAAAACCTAATATTTGCTATTATTTTGAACTAAAATAATTTGTAATTAAATTGACTACAGTCCATTAATAAAAGATAAAATCTTGTCTCTATCTTTTTTTCAACAAAATTAGTTTTGCTCGTGCAACAAATCTACAAATTGCAATTATCAACTTTTAACAAAATCACAACAGTATAACCACCGTATATCCAATATTTGTAGGATATATAAACTCATGTTCTTCATTCCAAAATTTCAAACCTAAGACGTTCTAGCATAATTCAATTCGAAAATTTTGAATATACAATATGGAGTTTCAGCCATCTCTCAAGCTGGCTTTTATGTCAATGTTATTGTTCTATTTTGCGGCAAATAATGGTATGTATCGGCTTTAAGCTTGTGTGGAATGAACAACGATGACATCACTGCTTGTTTGCCATCAGTAAGAGGCTTCATGCCGCCACGACCAACACCTAACTGTTGTAGAGCCGTAATAAAGGCCAATCTACAATGCTTTTGTTCTTACAAACACTCTATTTTGATTCGTCAATTGGGAGTTAATGTCGATCAAGTCAGAAAATTGCCAGCTAAATGCAGCATTATTCGGCACCCAAACTGTTAAAATCTTAAGATATAATGATCTTATTGATTTTGTATTGATAATGCATGTTGTTGATTTATATGCATATAAAGTGTAAAATTTAATTTGTATAATTGTCAAATAAAGATAATGATGCATGCTGTTGATTTACATGCATATCGAGTTTTCTAGCCAAAGTTATGGCCGTTTAAAGTTTTTTAAAAAACAACGATACTTTCGTTCAAAAACACCGATGATGCACCAATGCTTTATGCACGGCTTGTCGACGACAGAAGTGCATCGATGTTTCATTACAAAAATATCAACGACGCACCGATGTTTTTTCAGCACTACCCTGCTTAATTGCCAATGCTAAGGCTAACGAAACATCGATGTTTCATTGCAAAAACAACGATGTTTAAGTCACAATGGATTCTATGCTTATTAACAAATTTAACAATAAAATCATGTAATCAAATTCTCAATCTTATTAACAAAATCGGCCTAATTTTGCATAATTTTGCGTATTACATTATAATTAGCGAAATTTGCGTAGTTTACCGTAATTTAGCATATTTTAGTATAAATATGCTAATTATACATCAAAAGAAGTAATCTAACAAATATTCAAAAACAAAATTCGAATTTTTATTTTTAAATTTCAGCATCTTGCTCTGGACCGCCCCACAGGGGGGCGGTTTGGTGTTTTTTTTTTTTTTGAGATTTTGAGAGACATGGACCGCCCCACAGGGGGGGCGGTTTGGTTGGAATAGTTGATCGCCCCACGGGGTACGGTTAGGGTAGTTTTAAAAAAAAAAACTCGAGGGCAAATTTAATATTTTTGTTATTTTCTGAGGGTATTAATAAAAAAATCGGGAACCCTCCTCTTTACTTATTATATGATTGTGGTTTTAAGATTATTTACTGTATAAAAATGACTGAATTTCGTTTGTATTATTTCGTGTTGAGCTGTGCAATCAAAATAAGATGATAAAAACAAATTAAAAAATTATCTAAATTTCGTAGTATAATTAGACTAATTTTTTTTTTATGGGATAGTTCAAATTGAATATTGTTACCTTGTTGTCATCTCATTTTACGGTAGAATTAATAGCAAAGGTTTGGTGAATTGTTTGAATGATATCCAAATGATCTACGAAGCTGCCATTTATCATCGAGATACCAAATTTTCAGTGAAGTTAAAGATTTAAAAAAAAATTAAAATTATTTCCTATCCATCATATTAGAAGGGAAAAAAGAACAAAAGGGATAATAAATTACAAATGGGACGAAACCCATCAATAACTAATCTAACTTGACTTGTCTTCTGAACTTCCTTTTGGAATGATAAATATTTACGTAAAGAAAAAAAATTGAATTTTTTAAATAAAATAATATGTATAAAAAACTTACATTCAACAAATTTGAATACAAATAAATATATTTTTTAAAAGATAAAATTTTATAATGAAAAATAACCAAGGTTCTAAATAGCGTTTATAGTGTCGTAGCGGGAAGGCTAAAATAAAAGCTATAGCGAATAGCGTCGTTATAGCGGAAGCTATTCCAAATAGCGTTTTTTTTTTTACATTTCGTATATTCAATATTTGTACTAAATATCAACATTATCTAAAGTCTCATAGAACAATAAATAACACCAAAGTAATTAAGAAATTATAATATTCGTATTGAACCCGTACAAAGTCCAAATTGCGGTTCAAAATATCCATAGTAATATCATAAACTATCGATTTTTCCTATTAAAAATATCTTAAGCATCATGATTCATGACATAATCTATTTTTTTTTTCTATTCAAATTTTAATTTCGGTTTGGACTTTTTTTCTATTCAAATTTCAATTTATATTCCCAATTTCAAATTGATTTATCTGTAGCAAGTAGCAACAAATTCAATTTCGGTTTGAGATTTTTTTTATCTTTATTTAAAACTCATATAAATTGCTTAAAAAAAAAAAACTCATATTGTATAGCGCAAATAGCGGACCGCTATAGCGGCCGTAGCGCAAATAGCGCATTTTGATGTCATAGCGTAGCGTTTGGGGTCCAACAACGCTATAGTGCCGCTATAGCGCGCTATTTAGAACACTGAAAATAACAAATAAGTCGCACAAAAAATTAGATGAATTTCAAACCAAAGACTTACTGAATAACTATTTTTATGTATTGATATGGCGCAACAACGATACCTAACTAATTGGATCATTTAATTGATTTGATCAAAATTGGATTGATCATCTTTTATAAACAAATTAATACTTTAATAGGAACTAAGAGGAGTTTCAATGTGCCTCGTAGTGTATTGTTAGTTTGTTACAAATGCTTGTTTGGAGGTTTAGACTAAGAGGATGCGGTGTATTGTTGTAGATGCTTGCTGACTACAGCTACGAGTCTCCATTTTCTAACCAAAATATTAAATGCACATTAAAACTAGTCATCTTCAACAATCACTTTCTCTGCACTTGGACCACCTTTTCTTGTCGTTACAGCAAAACCGTACCTCTGCATCACTTTCTCCGAAGACTGAAGGGGACGGTTATTATATAAAACAAAATCATCTCAATTTTCTGTCATTTCGTTAGAACAAAAGGAAGAAGATTATGTAATCTCAAAAATTTAAAAATTACTTATTATTAAAAGGCAAATTCTTCTATGGACATAAGGACTTATTTGTAAAATGAACATATTTTCATTTTCAAAGTTCAAATAGTCGATCCGACCGTTCAACATTATCTCCATATCAAAATGTACTTGGAGGTCAAATTTTACATTTTTTTGAATTTTTTTACTATTTATTAAGTATTTTACAAAATTCAATGGTCTGAATTTGACTAGTTTTTGTAAAATACTTAATAAATAGTAAAAAAATTCAAAAAAATGTAAAATTTGACCTCCAAGTACTTTAATACGGAGATAGTGTTGAACGGTCGGATCGACTGTTTGAACTTTGAAAATGAAAATATGTTCATTTTACAAATAGGTCCTTATGTCCATAGAAGCATCACTCTTATTAAAATATATATCTGATGTAAAACAACTAATTATTAAATTCAGGACAATATGCTCTTCTAAATTTGGAAAACCTAATTCTTGCTATTATTTTGAACTAAAATAATTTGTTACTAAAATTAACTACGTCCATTAATTAAATATGAAACCTTGTCTTTATCTTTTTTTCAACAAAATTAGTTATGCTCGTGCAACAAATCTACAAATTGCAATTATCACTTTTAACAAAATCACAACAGTACAACCACCATTTATCCAATATTTGAAGGGTATATAAACTCATAGTATTCATTCCAAAATATTTGAAGGCTTCATTCCGCCACGACCAACACCTAACTGTTGCAGAGCAGGAAGAAAGGCCAATCTACAATGCTTTTGTTCTTACAAACACTCTATTTTGATTCGTCAATTGGGAGTTAATGTCGATCAAGTCAGAAAATTGCCATCTAAATGCAACATTATTCGGCACCCAAACTGTTAAAATCTTAAGATATAATGATCTTATTGATTTTGTATTGATAATGCATGCTGTTGATTTACATGCATATAAAGTGTAAAATTTAATTTGTATAATTGTCAAATAAAGATGATGATGCATGCTGTTGATTTACATGCATATAAAGTGGGAAATTTAATTTGTATAATTGTCAAATAAAAATGATGTGTCAATGTTGCGTTTTGTTCGTATACAAGTGCATATTATATATGAAAAATTAACTATTTTTTTTTTATTTGTATTAGTCTTCGTATATAAAATAATAAATTTAAAGGGCTTAAAAGTAAAATTTATAAATTAATGGATGGCAGTTTCATTTTCAATTCGGCGCTTTTGGTTTCTGAATCGCGCGCTGTAAAAAGAAAGAAAAAAACTATCACTTCATTCCTTTCCAACGTTTTCTTTTTCAATTTGGAAAGATTGAAGAAATAAAATAATGAAAATTACAAATTTTTTCTTGCCATTTTTTAAAATGAATTTCATAAAAAATTCTTAATATTATATGTATCTTTTTAAATTTTTAAAACTTGCTAATTTACTTAATTTATTAACTTTTTTTTATTAAAAACTCATCTTAAATTTATAAAGTACTAATTTGGTCAGTTATTAAAAAGATATGTATTAAGTGCCAGAACATTAATTTGAAAAGAAAAAGAAATGACCATGAAAGCTAAGGGCATGTTGGAAATTTAAAGGTAACTATGATATTTTATTTTAGTTCAACATGTTGGATAACTTTGTTCCATAATTTATTTCAGCGATAACATGATGTGTTAAATTTTTTTTGTGCTCGAAAGTAAAACTTCACCACGCTAATAGATCTAAATTAATAATGGGGGAATTTCAGAAAAATAAAAAATAAAAATCCAGACTTTCGCAGTGGGGAATTTTAGCGAACTTATCGGTTATGAAAATTTTAATTTTAAGTTTTGCTTTTTCATCATGTTTTATTTTTATATTAAAAAAAATTGTGAGAATCTCGACCGGGAACCGTCAACCGATTTGTTCGACTCTCCTTTTCACAAACAACAGCTGCCTTTTGTCTTTTTTGTATGGGGGCTCGCTCAATTCCAAAATTTCACTTTTTAACCCATCTATCTGAATTCATAATTTTACAGTGCGAATTTCATGATTGCAATTTGCAAATGTGCTATGACGTTTTTCTGAATTTCATGTCTAGACATCTCAGGAAATTAAAACGTACCGTGTTGCACAGGGAATCAGAGTAGGTCCGATGCCCATCGGACCTACCTTGGTTCGATGGGTGTGATGACCATTCGATCTGCATCAAGATTCGTGTGCTCTGTATCACAATCCGTGCAAGTCTGTATCAATTTCCGTGCACATAGATCTTGATGCTAATCGTACGGTCCTAGAGCTCATTGAACCTAAATGTAGGTCCGATGCCCATCGGACCTACTCCTATCTCTGTTGCACAGTGTCGGTAGGGGTGGCAAAAAAAGCTCGTAGCTCGTGGCTCAATCGTGACTCGCACCTGACTCACTCGCTCGTTATTGAACCGAGCTGTTAACAAGCCAGCTCGCCACTAGCTCGGTCCATAATTAATGAGTTCAAGCTGGGGCCTAGCTTGCTCGTCAGCTCACGAGCTAGCTCAGCTAGGCATCAATTTGTGAATTTGTATAAATTTGTGTGCATTTTATACTGTCTAGCTCGGTTCAGCTCAGTTAAAACAAGATCCAGACAGACCCAGCGAGTCTGTTTGTCAGCTCGCGAGCTAGCTCCGGCTGGCTCGTCACGATTTCAAGCCAAGATTTTAGCTCAGATGCTCTAGGTCCAGCTCGCTCGGTAAGTGCTCGGTCCAGAATTAACAAGCTGAGCTAGAACTCAACTCGGCCCGAGCCAGCTTGTTGATAGCTCGGCAATAAACATAATACCGATAAAACTTGGTAAAATGTGTTTAGGCATGTTGGGTCGTTTTTTTTTTTTTTTTTCCTAAAATCTTACTATGAAGTGGTTAAAGTACATGAAATAATGTATAAAAAATGTGAAAAAAAATATTTCCTTAATATCGGATAATTTTTTTTTTTTTTATGTAAGTTTCATTTTTCTGTGTTTGTATAATTTGAGAAGATATTTGTAAGAAGTAAAGAAGTACGAAAATATTATAAGAAAGTTTATTAAAAATAGATAATAAATGCAAGTTATTTTTTTATAAATATAATTTATTTTAACAATAATTTTCTAGCAGGAAATTCTTTTTAGCATTTTTGTGTTTTGGTATAATTCGAGAAAATATACGCAAGTAGTAAAAAGAATAAAAAAAAATCTGAAAAATGTCTAAAAATCTTTTTCACTTTATTTTCTTCTATACCATGCAAAATGTTAAGCTATTACCGTAAATAAATTTAATTTCACTATGCTTGGTTTTGTGAACCACCAGCTATAATCCAAGAATATACTCAAAAGGCGCGTACAGCATTAATTATCCAAGTCCAATTAGCTGCATTAGCCCATGTGAAATCCTCATGATTATACAGCAGCATAGAGCTGCTTAGTGTTTGTTTTTATCTACTTGGTTCCGTTAGTTTGGGCTTGGGCCATTAATTTGGATCGCTGTTGTTACTGTTTTTTACTATTCACAATGGATCAGCGATTTTCAAAGTGGCTTAATAAATAGTGAATTTTTTTAAAAAAATGTAAACTTTGGTCTCCAAGCACATTTCAATATGGAGAACAACTTGAACGGTTCGGATCGACGATTTGGATTTTGAAATGGGAGTACGAGTGTGAAGTACGCGAAGTACAATAGCCCTACTCTAAGCACAAGTAGTTGCCTAGTCCTAGAATAAAGGAGGCTATTTTGACATTTCTGTTCATTTAGAAATAAAGTATTATTATTTGTTGAAAAGAAAAGGAATTGAATATGTTTTCAAAAAATAGATAACATCAGAAAATTGTCATTTTTAATATTATTTACAATGAAAAATTTAAACGGTTTACACTTAATTTTTTTTGCACCAAAATTTTTCTGCAGTGCAAATAATATGTCTATATTTACATCATAATAATTACATATAGTTACAAAATCACTGTTTTTGGATATTTCAGAATCTTTTGAGAAATAATGATTTTGTCCATATCTAAAAAACTAATAATTTTTTTCTAAAAAAATATAAAATTTGATCACCAAGTATATTTTAATATGGAGATCGTGTTGAACAGATTGTATGTATGGACTTTGAAAATAGAGATAAGAACGTGGGGTACGATTAGAAGATGAAAACAATATTGCATTTGAGCCCTTCTCTACCATTTTTCGTAAACCTACTCAACTCTTTTCTTTCCAGCAAAAAATAATATTTTATTTCTAAAAAATTAAAAATCTCTTTTTTTCCTTTGCTAAAGAAAGGGTAAGAAAAAGCAGGATTTCGCTTCTAGAAATGCACGAAGGAATTGTTTAACGGGGCATACAGGATACAGCTCAAACGCAGCTTGGGAGCTGGGGAGCAGTGATGCTTCGGCCTCAATCTGCGGCATTGGTGCGGTGCACCCGTGCTTAGGCGCACAAGTGTCAGGACATTGATGCGATGCGCTCCAAATCGCATCTGGTCGGGACCGACGCGTGTGTCTATTCTAGGGTTTGCACTCCGCCCAATCATTCTCTTCCTCCCTCCATCATGCCTTCTACTTGACCAGTAAGTCACAAGTTAACTATCGAGGTCATTAATCCTTCCTTTTTTGTGGAGGGGAACTACTAAGCAGTTGTTTAATTTAGTTTAATTTAAGTAATCCGCGCACTTGCTTTTGCATCGCTCTCCGTTCCTATTCCCTCGATTGCATCCTCAAATTTGTTTTTTTAATGTTAATCACGTTAAGGAGTCTTAAGCCACTGTCCCCTTCTAGTATGTACTTTCTATCTGGAGACTGGACGTTACTGGAAATTTAAAGCATTTTTTTTTTCATTTATATGAAACCATGTATAATCTAGTCATTCCCAATTATGTTGATATTAGTTCAAAGTAGTAATGAACTTATAATTAGTAGCATCTTTAACTTTGTTCAAATGATAGTTTTGCTGGTTGCCTCTTTGGTCCCATCCTATTCTTGGAAAGTAAATGTTTGGCTGCCGGACCGTTTATGACATAGTTATTATGAAAGAATTTTGAGCATTTACATTTCAGCAAAGTAAATATTTTTATTGGCAAATCACTCTATATCTGTGTTTGGGCAACGTAGTACAAATTTATAATATTTTATTCTGCGGCTATCTAATTGTTACAGCAGCATCCATTGTTTTTAATTATTTCATCTTTAACTATTTTTTAGATTGGTAGAAAATCACTTGATCTGAAAGTTCTGGTCCATCCAAAAACAGTGATTTTCTATCTATTTAAACAACAACAACAACAACCACCAAGCCTTTTTATTTTTTGAGTTGAACAACCAAGCCTTTAGTCCCTAACAAGTTGGGGTAGGCTAGAAATGAAACCCAACTTCTACCTATCTAAAAAAATAGTAAAAAATTATAAAATATGTAAAATTTAGTCTACAAGTACATATTCATATGTAGATCATGTTGAAGGGTTTGGATCGATCATTAGAATTTTGTAAACAAATCCGTGCTATGCATAGTACCATAGCCTCATTCTATCGTTTATACAGTAAGTTTGGACAAATCAAAATAATTGGTTGCTATTTTGAATTAAATATTTAAGGACATAGCAAAAAAATAAAATCCTACATCCAGAAAAATGGATATGGGAAATTTAATTAAGTTTAGAGCTCAATCACAACTCATGGACATGAATTATTCCTTTGATTTTTTTATGAAGATATGTATGGTAGGCATGCGGTGCTGCATGTGCGAGTTTATAGAAGTTAAAACAGCTGCAAAAAATGAATATAACAAACAACAGAAATAAGAAGATCAAACAGAAATAGGTATCACACATAGGTACTGTTGCCTAAAGAAGTCAAAGAAAAGGATAAAATGTATCTCCAGCTTAGAACTTATCTACGATATTTTAAAGCGAATAATTGACATCTTAAATTATCCTCTCGTACCATTGAAATTTTCATGAAAACAAAAGTATGCGGTCTTTAACATAGGACTTAGCTAGTAAGTGGTTATATTAAGAATTAAGTGCTGTTATTACTTATAAAGTGAAGTCAAATCAATTACTGTTACCATATTTAGTACAAAAAAAGTACCAGATGGGAAAGGATGGCCAAACTTGGAAGGGAGAGAGTACTCTTTACATTATAAATTCGCTATTGAAAATCTCAAGTTAAGAGGCTACTGCCCCATAGAAGCAGTGGGAACTTGAACCTATGCTATAGGCCATAGCGTCCATTGTTTCATTTCTTGTTAAGCTTTTTTCCCTTGTTTAGCCAAGAAGCTATGGACCTATGCCATAGGCCATAGTCTCCACTTTTTTATTTCTTATTTATATCCCACCTCTTAGTAAATCATCTCCAAAGGATCTTATCATTCATCTCAAATTACTTCTCCCTGTACCTGATTGCCAATGAGGGTATGAATTTCAAAACCTTACTTTCTACAATGAAAGGGATTATTGCTATCTCACTTCTTTTTTGTTTTACTTGCTTTGACATAGATCTTCAATTGGATATTCAACAAGCCAAATGGGCGCCAAGAAACAAGTAGACGTGATTATACCAGTCCTTCTTTAGCTGGCTGTAAGTCCTTTAGATCAAGATCTGAAGCTGGTTTTCATGATGTTTTATTTTCTTATTTACTTGCTGGTTTTCACTGCCTGGCCCCTTTTGGTACATTGTCATGCCTTTTCCTGTTTGTGGGCTCTAAACAACTATTTTGTGCTCAGCTTGTTTGGTTCAGAAGTCGTGAGGCTTATTTATTGCTCATCTGTGAGTAATAGTACATCCGTTCTAACTTTCTAAACAAAAACAGATGGAGAAATCTTTTGGGGTTTACCTCTTCTGAAAGGTGGATGGCCCAAGTTTTTCCTTAAAAAAACTATTGGCCAGTTGGGTTTTGGTCCCATTAATAGAACATTAAGTCTATTTTTTCTTTTTCATTAATGCACGGAATAGGTCAATTGATTGGTCGCAATAATTACATATATATTATGCCGTTATACCTGAATCAGTTACAACTGTTTATTTTTTATTTTTTTGGATGCCACACCCCGCAGGCATCTCCAATTTTTATAAGCCAACCAATGGTACTAAGTAAAGCATGTAAAACATGCAAGTTGAACTTTGCCGTGTTGCATGTCAACTTGGTAATTTTGTACCCATGGACCATATATTTTAGAAATTGTGGTCCAGACTCTATATTGCTATAGCTTCCCTTTTTGAAAAAAAAATATAAGAATGGTCCCGATCTCACTTGTTCAATTAGTTTGATTAGATTTACTCAAGTATATTACGTCGAGGTCAAAAGTGCCAACATTAAGTTATGCTGATTTAAAAAAAACAATGTAGATGTGAACATTTCAAATGCGCACAAAGAAGAATTTAACCACTGCCCAGAAGCATTGCTCGCCATCGGTACATTTGGTACATTTGGTACATATGCCTTGAAGGAAGTTAAAAAACAAAGCTTCGCATCCAACAATAAAATTGTGGAACAAGATCTATCAGACTTCACTTCTGAAGAAGTAGCAAATATAGTGAAAGAGTTGAAAAACATGGGATTAGAGAGAGGGAATTCGACTCAGGATCAATCCTTGGATTGTTCAACAAGCTTAACTGATCCCAACTGTGAGGATTATAAAACTATTTCCACTGAAAGTGATATTGTTTTAAGCAAAGGGAGAGACTTGTTGGATGACACTAATATTGTGCTGAAGAAAAGATCGATTTCTTTTCTCATTAAGAATTTGTTTGCTTGTCGGGGTGGCTTTACACCTGTACCTGCTTTAGAGCTGAGGGATCCGTTCTCCCAATCAAGGATGGAAAAGGTATGTTTCTTTTTTGTTTGATAAAATATGATCTTTTGGTTTACTCTTGTAGATATCTAGGAGGTTCATGTTTATTAGCTAAAAATTATGTGTCTATAGCATAACATCTTTTGTTCCTTTAATGAGAGTTTATATTTGTGGTTTTCTGCACAATGAAACTTTGTCCCATTTTATAATGCACATGTATGTTACTATGTTGTGATGATGTACTAGAAAAATTAACTGCTTCTTTGATTCCTTACGTTTGTTTGGGTTTCATCTAATTGAAGGCTGAAAGAAAATTACTAAATGTTATGCTAAAAACAAAATTCAACCATTTCATTCTTTTGTTGTTTCCCTCTAATTACATAGTGAATAATTGGAAGTTGCATTGCATCTATTAGACTGTCAATGAATTGTTGTCCTAGTGCATTTCAACTGAAAGCTCTCTCAGTTGTAATAATTTGGCAAAACTTTTGGGAGTGTATATATTAGAGACTTTTAAAAACACTTTCAAAACTAAAGCACATTTTATTTGTTATTTACCCTATTTTCCTATATACCATCCATTTCTGAGTTTTGTGATGCAATTTTCTTATATGATTAGCTTTTCAAGTCCATACTTCGCAAGAAAATATATCCACAAAATGCAACAGCAATGCCTACAAAGAAGTGCTTGCAGAGAAAATATCAAGAGAAGTTGAGCATTGAAGAAGCTGCAGCAGAAAAGGAGGATGATGGGGAGAAGTGGGTCAAGACTGATTCAGAGTGTAAGGGTCTTATCCAAAAAATATTTTAAGTTGAATGTTCTCTTTTAATGTCATATTTTCCTCGTCATTGAAATTTATTTTGTTTATTTACTTTGCAGATATTGTTCTTGAGATCTAGATTTTGTTTTGAAGTCTTTCAAGAGACTCGAAGAGGAGTAATCATTTGATTTGCAATTCAAGTATAATATAATTGCCTTTGGAATTGTCCCTGTGCACGCTCATGCTCAGGATTTTTTTTTTTTTTTCAAAAGTCAAGTGTTTGGCAGGATTTCAGTGGTACAGTGTACAGGTACAATAACGGGGCAGGGTTTGATCACAATTCCTGTTGTTTCTCAGTACCCGCCTCATTTACTTCTGTTTTTGTTTTTATTTCTTTTTTCTGGTCAACTGCTCTCTGACCGTTCTTCTTAATTCTCTTCTGTTATCTTATCTGTACCGATATGGCTGTTTTTTTCCCATTTCTGTGGGATTTCCTTTTATAAGGGTCAAATTTTCTTTATATCTTAAATATCATTTTTATATATGGTGGGAAGAATGCTTATCCTTTTCCTACCTCATTTAGTTGAGGAAAATAGTACCTCTGTCATATTAGTCGCCTGATGGTCCTGTTAAGACATTCAGGAATTGGTTCTTTTGAGTTTTCGGGTGGGTTTAAAATTGTTGTGATGTAGTTAATGATTTCCATGCAATTAGTTAAGCTGATCATAAAAACAAAAAAGTAAAGTCAATTTTTTTTTTATTTGATACCAACCAGGGAAGTGGGCTTTCAACTTCGTTCATTATGTCCAAAAAGAAAACAAAGGAAACAAAGTTAGTCAGCTAGCCATCCAGCACCTACTCTCTGTGTTTGATCCATTTTAAAAGATTTGGGAGAATGGGCCGTCTTCTGGCCCATTTTTGTAGAGGTTAGACATCAAACGGTCGGTTGACTAACAGAAGTAAACTCTTTTGCTAAAACTTTCTGCACACCGGAATCATCCACTTTTCCTACAAAATAAAATTTACTGTCAAAGTACAGCAAATAGTGAAACTGATGAAGAAGTAATTTTACAATAAAAGATACATAGCTACTGATTCATTATTGTTATCGGGTCCGCAATCCGAATATTTAAGTGGTAGGTGATTTCTTTACAATGACACATCTTGCTAGTTTTTCTTTACCCGATGAAACTACTTTTTGCCGCGCGCATCGACCATTTGTTTAAACTTGCAAAGAGTCACCGATGATTTGAGGGTATGTAATAGTATTTTATTTTTGACGGAAAAATATATCTTGCATTTTTAATATGAATATATATTCCTTTAATTGTCAAGCTACTGCCAATTTGATTTCCAACTTTTCATATTCATCTACCCTTTTTCATGATATGACATATTTTAATGCCAAGTCATAATTTACGTAATAACTTATTGTATGATAGGATACTTGAACACAGTAACGTGATATTATTTCATCCAATTTAATATCCAAAAATAAAAGATAGATGAAATGATTAATTAGCAAGTCCTAAAAAAATATATTATTTGCGGTGTGAGGTAATTACCTCTGTGAACTCAACCTTCATTTACTTTTAATATTTTTCACACATCTTAACTATACATTTGACTACTGCAAAATTTACTTATTCAATTTAGACATAATTGTTTAACATATTTTGACCAAGACAAAATATATTTTTAACAGCTGACAACAATTATCTTGAAAAGTTAAAATACACCCTTAATTACTGCATAATACATATGAGTAGGGTTAAAATGCACTGTTACAATCCATGCTCCACGTCTTTTTCTCTATTTTCGAAGTTCGAACAATCGATCCGAACTGCTCAATATGATCTTCATATTAAAATGTGCTTGGAGACAAAATTTTATATTTTTAAAATTTGTTTACTATTTTTTTAGATAGGTACAAAATCACTATTTTGGATGGTCCAAAATCTTCTGAAAACAATGATTTTGTACATATCTAAAAAATTAGTAAAAAATTCCAAAAAATATAAAATTTGGTTTCCAAGCATATTTTAATACAAAGATCATATTGAGCGGTTCGGATCGATTGTTCGAACTTTGAAAACGGAGAAAAAAACGTGGAGTATGATTGGAGCACAAAACCAATGGTGCATTTTAACCCTATTCAATACATATAGTAGTATTGAATATACATTTGACTATTAGAGATGCACACTTATTGTTGCAACTATCTCTATAATATACACCAAGTCATTACATAATACACCGAGTTTTGATTTTATTCAAATTACGCAAACACTTTTTACGCATATATAAATCATTTTGTTTGTACAACAACTGTAAAATATGAGTTACGGATTCATAACTTTAGTCTGCAATGACATAGATAATATACTAAACTACTTTTTAAGTAATTTTTTTTTTTCTCACTTTAGAGCCTGTTCGGCAAAAAAAAAACCAACAGAAAATTAAATGGGTTCTCTAGATATTTCCCTGAACCGTTCGGCAGACACTTTCTTCCCCAAAACCTCCCATCATCTTTCGAATCCGTATCCTCTGCATTAACTCAAAAGAGAATCTTTTGAGTTAATGAATTTCAACCGTCTGATTTTAAACGGAGCTAATCCGGCTTGTGCCTATAACATAAGGACCCTTTAATATTAGTGCAGATCTAGTTCGCACGAATTTTAAAACAGATCAGGTGGTCGAGATTCATTAACTCAAAAGATTCTCTTTTGAGTTAATGCAGAGGATACGGATCCTCATCTTTCTCTAGATTTTTCCCGTCTACATTAAAATTGGTGGGAAAAAGATTATTCAGTCGGACTGAATTTTTGTTTTCCCAAATCGCGCGCGATGCTTATATACTCTCTCTCTCGCGCGCGCGTCAATCGCTTTTCCAAAGTTTATTTTAGCGGGAGACAGAATAGTTGCGCGGGAAACTCGAGCGGGAGCGGGAGAAAGAAGCCGATGTGCAGGTGACTCGAGCGGAAGAGCTGCTAGCACTGATATCGCTTCGACCATGACAAGAGAAGGTACAAATGTTCACCAATTACGGTTCTAACTGATGGAGGTTCTTGTTGATAGAATATGATCCTGGTGATAGAAATAATCTCTTTACCCTAAGTGTTCTTGTTGTTCTCTCACGGAGGTTGTTACTGATTATACTTTGTTATTGTTCAATCTATTGTGTACTGATCGATCCTATTGAAACAAGTGACATACTGGCATGTTTTGGTGAATTTAGAATTTGAGTTAGTTATATGTTCGTGATTTTTTGGAACATCTTTAAATTGATAGAATGAACCTGTTCTTACACCTTACACTGTTATGTTTAAATTATGAAGAATCGTCTGAAAGAATGGTATTTGAGCATAATCTGAAAATTAAAATTCTTTCAATTTTCTTTAATTAGGTTCTTTAGATGTCGTAATGTGCTAATAAGATTAATACTATTGTTTGTAATAGTATTGCTTATAGCATCTCTATTGGTTATTCGATAATTTAGAAATGAATCTGCATTGAGAAAATGAAGAAAAGAAACATGGCCTTGAAATGGCCTTGAAAAATTGTCTTTTTTGAGTAATATATCACACTTTTTTCTAATGTGTACTAATGCATAGCACTAGATACACTGTGCTTCAGTCCTTATGTTACTACTGTTCTTCAATTTTTCAAATAATGACCCTATGATTTAAATTCATAGCTATGTCCAGGTAGATCTTAAGAACTCACTTGATTTTTTACATGATTTTTGGAGATTTATTTATATTTTATTTTGAGGTTTATACAAGGTGCTGCATTATTTATTATGTTTTTGACTGTTAAATTTCAAAATTAAATTATGGGAAAACTAATAAACAAAAAAAATTGTTCTTTTTATAAAAATATAGAAGAAAGTTCAATCTAAATGTCTAGCAAGTTTCAGAATTTTTGAAGTTTTGCAACTATGCCTAACAGATGCTTGAATGTAGGGGCAGACTGGTAAATAGTGCAATAAAATAACAGTTTTTGCATTTTTGAAAGGTGAACTTTGGAAATCCTTAACAAATGCTTATAAAATCATAAAAATGTAAAATTTTGGTCCAGATTATGTGTTTTTGAATCCTCTATCTGATTATAACCTTGATTTTGTCATATTGTCACTGTAGTATTTTTTCTGTTCAAATTTCTGAAACTGGTTGAGTTGGTCATTTTTGATACCAGTAGTGATTCACTTTGATTTTCTTTGCTTTTTTACACTGGTACAAGGCACTGTACTGACTGATACTTTGCCACAGGATTGGTTTAGCATACTATTTTGTCATTTTTATTTATTTACACACTTTTAAATGCTGTGAAGAGCTTTTATTACAGAAATCATAGATCAAAAAGTCAAAGTCAGATTGCAAAATCATTTGGTGCAACTGTCCTGTCAGCCTGGGAATTATGTAGGGAGATCCCTGTACTTCCTTTTATTTGTTTTCTGTGGCTAAAGACAGGATAGAGAGCCTTTTATGCAAAGAAATATCTTGAAATTCACGAGATAAAGCAGTAGCTTGTATGTCAAGTGATAGTACAACATTTTTGAACTGCTCATCTTCCTTTCTTTATTCTTTTGCATAATAGATCACATAGTAGGTAATGTGAATTTTACCATTACATCACATACCAGCCTAAATTTTACCATTTGTAGGTAATGTGAATGAGACCAACAATAGGGCTGCATGGAATGAGCTGCAGAAGGCATTTCTACTTGTGGAGTTAAATAGACCTGGTACATGCGTACTAAATGCGTGTAGTCATGGAATGAAATGACACGAAGATTCAAAGGAAAATTTGTAGATTCAAATTTCTCGGTGAAGCAACTTAAAGAACAAGAACGCACTCTAAAGAAGCAGTACAAAACTGTAAACCGATTGAGAGATCAAAGCAGTTTTGGATGGGACCCTACGAGAAAAATGGTTGATGCTCCCGAAGAAGTGTGGGCTCCTATTTTGCAAATAGATAAGGAGGCTAGAAGGTGGTATAACAAACCTTTTCCATACTACGATGACTTGCACAACTTGTATTCTGGTATGAGCATTTTTTAATACATTGATGTTATACATTCATTGTTTATATATTGCATATTCTGTTTTAATAGTTTAGACTTTGATATCAAATTTTCAGGATGTATTGCGAATGATTCATATCGTCGTGGAAGTAATTATTTTGCAAATCCTGAGAATCAAACTGAAAGGAATTCTCCTAGTCCGACGATCCCTGCTCCAGGATGTTTAAATGATTTTGAGTTTGATGACAATTTCCTTGGTACACAGACATTTGACCATATCTCTGCTCAAGCTCAAGTACCGTCCTTCACCCAAGCAACACCTAATGTTCACACGCCTCACTCGATGGGAGTTTCTTCTTCTAGGAAGACAATTCAGAAAAAAAAAGAGAAAGATCATGTCTATATTTCATGAGAAGAGTGAGGCTATGGTGCTATGCATAGCACGGATGGCTAGTGTACTACGGCTCAATATGGTACTTTTTAAAATTCTAACGGTCGATCTGACCGTTCAATGTGATAACCATATGAATATGTACTTGCAAACTAAATTTTATATTTTTCGAATTTTTTTACTATTTTTTCAGATAGGTAGAATTTTGATGGTCCAGAATTTTCAAAAAACACTGATTTTTCTACCTATCTGAAAAAATAGTAAAAAAATTCAAAAAAATATAAAATTTAGTTTGCAAGTACATATTCATATGGATATCACATTGAATGGTCGGATCAACCGTTAGGATTTTAAAAAGTACCATATTGAGCCGTAGTACACTAGCCATTGGTGCTATGCATAGCACCATAGCCTCACTCTCATGAGAATTACTTAGAATATAAGAGAGAGAGTTAACTAAATATTGTGCTGTCATGGAGAAGAATGCAAATAAGAGTGTTGAGCGTGCTGACAAGTTTTCAGTTGCTGCTGCAATGGAGACATACGAACAATTGTCGAATTTTAACGTTTGACTTTGTTTATGCAAGTGATATGTTCATCACGAAGGCTGAGACCCGTGAGGCATTCCTATCTATAAGTGAAGAACGTCGGTCGGAATGGATCAAGGGGATGATTGAGTTGTGCAAGTCCAAATAGTAAGGTTAGCTATGTGTTATTTTGGAAATATTGGTGTTCACTTAGGTTTGAACTTTTTGTGAAATCATAGTATAGTGGTACATAATAGATGTTATATTTTGGAAACATAGGTGTATATTTTGGAACTTGGACAATTGCACTAATGAATTATAGTATGTTAATGCTAATTATGAGATGAGATGTTATGATATTGTAGTTTAAATGATTTGGTTTTCTTTTAGCTCAAATGTTTTGGTTTTCTAGTTTTCTGTTCTCATTGGCTGCATACTGGTATTTTTCCATGAGCTTACAAAATACCTTGTGATCCTTATCATATGACCCACTATTTTAAAGGTTACAACTTTGATATTGGTACGGTATTAAAACTATACTGGTATGGTACCAGCCCAAAAGCAGCCTTTAATTGAAGAAAAATAAAAAACACTGGTTCCAGGTTGAGTTTGATAAAACTGTTATACATGCATTCTTCGCTAGAGAGTACAAAAACATTGCTACTTGCTCTTCCACCTTTAGCAATCCATCGGAAAGTAGCTGCTTCTCTCTTAATAATTTGACTAAAGCTCGGAAGACATAAGTCTCCATACGAAATTCTCGTCTGCAACGACACTCATGACCGTCTAGAACTTCATTGACATACATGAGTCCCGTTAAAATTGAAGTATGACAAGGAGTTGGCTCGAACAAGTTTCTCTCTATGTGAGGTGTAATCATGATTGTATATTCATCATGATCATCGTTAATTCTTCGCAAGTGGAATGGATCCATATTTTTAGTTTCTTACAAATATATATTGTGTATGAAAGTAGAATGAAAATTATTGAGCAGCATACACATTATATATGTTATTTTATTTTTTTCAACGTTTAGAACATTAAATGCATCTCCATCTAATAATCAATTTTTTTCCAACTACCCAACAACTACATTTGCAAAGAAACATGTCCAATATTTTAAAAACAATAAATACATTCTCAACTACCCATTTTTCATAAATGCAACGTTTACAACCATAAATGCATCTATATCAAAGGGATTACATTTTCCATCTTATTATACACTTCTCATTTAATTATAAAAAATATTTATATATTATAAAAAATAATTAATAAGTAATTATTTAATCTATTTATTTAATTGTATTAATGATCATTTTATTAATAAAGAAAATTGTATAATATCAAACATTTTAGAAAGAAAAATAGAATTTTTCACAATTAATCCCATAGTACAACCGAACACTCATTTAAACAAATTCCCATAATAATTCCTGTGCGTACTCATACCCATGGGTTCTCACTTTTGAAAAAGTAGGTTCCCACTCCCGTTTAATCTCATTCCGTGTAATCCCGTGACATGCGAACAAGCATTAGAGTACAAGTGTCATTGAACTACAATTTATTATTTCTGGTTTAATAATAAATTGTTGCATTGAGTTGCTTCTTATTCATAAGTTTTGCAACTCATTTGGATACCTTTAGCATGATTAATCTAACATGTACAACTTACATATGACAAAAATTAAAATCGTGTGACCAAGCTTCCTTGCACTTCAAATAGATAAAATAATTACATATAACAAGCTCTTATGTTGATATCAGTAAAAATTCTATAGTTTTATTCCAATAAAATATTAGAGAAAATCAAATATAATGGTAAAATTATTTACAAAATTTATATCACATTCAACTATATTCAAAACTTAGCACTTTTCTTGTTTCTTCTAATACTCTTTCTGTAAATCCTAGCGGCAACGACTGTACTAATAACAGTTGCAAGTGAGAATTTGCTGGTATTGCAATTGGTTATGTCATTGGAGATCTGATAATTAATGCCTTGCTTGTTTTTCTAAAACATTTTAAGTTGAATTTTCTCTTTTGATATCATATTTTGTTAGTAATTAAATTTGTTTTGTTTATTTACTTTGCAAATATTGTTCTTGAGATTAAGATTTTGTTTTGAAGGCTTTTTTAAGAATACGAGAACTCCATTGGATGCTACGTTAATACTAAAAAATAAGTTGACAAAGATAATAGTAGTAACATAATCTAGGATTAGTAACAAATTCCTGTAACATAAAATTAGATTTTCTTAACAGCTATATAAGCTGATAAATTGTAAATTATAAGACACAATGAGAAGGACAAAATTCAGATTTTTTGTTTTATTTCTTATTTTATGGTATCAAAGCCTTATAGGCACACAACATGACAAGTTGACAACTAATCCTCCTACTAGTCCGCCTAATCCACATCGAAAACTAAAAAGAACAGTTGAGATCTACTATTTGAACTTAATAAACAAAGATATTGATTCAAAGTATATATGGACCAATGTGCACAATGCATAGTATTATAGCCTCACTCTTTCTTCATTATGTATAATGTTTCAAAGATACCCAAACACCCATATAATAAACCGACATTAAAATTTGATGAAATCCTTCAAACTCTCTATGACTTTATTAAAAATGTTAAGTGTTCATATAGTGATTCTTTAAACAAGGCAAAAAATTTGGCCAACTGCTGCAGGATAGTATTGTTTTTGTGCTTGTATACCTAACTACCTACCTGTGCTTAATCAATTGAATAGCTTGTAAACAAAGCCATGAATATTAAGTCGCGTGAACGGAATTGCAGCACCGCGAAACGGTCTCCGAGGCCACGAGTCCGGATCCCTAAAATAACTCAAATTTTGACTTTGGATCTAGGGGTGCAAACGGATCGGATACGGATCAGATAGTGGTAAAACCATATCTGTATCCGCTTTTATTTTTCGGATACGGATACGAATCGGATATTAGACGGATATGTACGGATACGGATCGGATATCGGATATCCGTAGATATATACATAAATATTTTCATAATATATATTAAACTATATTGTATATATACTATTATTTGGATACGGATAATTAACATTCAAAGTCATATCCGTATCCATATCCGCATGGATATTCGGATATCGGATATCCGTAACTAATTTTCGGATACGGATCCGGATACGGTTGGATATTATCCGATCCGTTTGCACCCCTATTTGGATCGACCGTCCTATCAGAATTCGGGCCAATCCGGTCCGAGTGGAATGTATGTGTTCTTTAATATTCGTGCCAAAGCAGATCGGATGGTCCGGATCCAAACTCAAAATTTGAGGCACCTTAGTTGATATCAATTCCCAGCCCCGACTAAACAGCAAAAAGTCCGGTCCTACATGTCAGTGGCCAGTTTTATTCCAACCTGTTTTTTTTCTCTACCTGACTTTTGACTAGTGCGACTGCGACCAGGTTCACTCGCCAGATCCAGTCTCTGCTGCTTCCACTCCTCCCCCTTCACTCCTCTCGCCTCACCAATGGCGAAGCCAAATCTCTGTACAGTTCTAACCACGCTCCTATTCTCTCATCTTATCTCTTACACTGCGGATGCGTCGGTGCACGATTACCGAGGCCAGATGTTCACACCGACCGGAAACGCCTTCATCCTCCACGGTGGCAGCGAGGGTCTCTATGCATCCGACCCTGATGCCAACTCCACTGTTTCAAATGGCGCCTCCTCCATACGGTAAAGCCACTTGGCATTGCTCGTCTTGTCTAGGAATATAGAGAATGACACCATTCTTTAATTTTTGTCATGAGACATCTAGAACGGGATTTGTACTGATGTACAATTCTTGATGTTTTCACGGGGTGTTTGATGGATTTGGAACTGTCGGTGGTTAGATCTGAGGATTTCGTTTTGTCTCTCCTAAGCCACCTATGTTTTGCTTAGGTAACCCTGCAGACATTGTTGCTTGCATTATGCACATAAGGAAGACATCCTTTTAATGTAGTAAATGAACTTCATTTTCAAAATTTCATATACAATTGACGGATAAAATCAGAACTTTTGAATTAGCTTTTCTTTGCTCGTAATTTTGAGGCTAAATTTTCACCTTTTCATGCTGAGGCCTACCTCATATTTAATTGGATCAATGATCCATTTCTATCTCTGGTTGTAAGGCTTATCGTTTACTGTCATTGTGTAAATCAGTATGTCACTCCAAACTCAAGGAGGGTAGATAAGGTGTTGTGATTTTTATTTCGTAAAAGCCATTTAAAATATCCAGTTTCTGTTATATGTCTGGATTGTATGGATTGACAATTTTCTTATCTAGATTGTATTTGTTGCTTAAACATTTTCTTACCTATCAATTGTCAAATTTTTGGCATTTGCTCACATAGTATTTCTGGATGCATACTTCGTAGGATGTTTTTTTTCCCCCTTCTTCATGCTTTCAATTAAAGCAATAAATTGCAAGCTCACATTTGGTATGCTCTTTGAACCTAAATTTGTAATAACTGAGATGAGGCAACTTTAAGGAAATGGAAACTGAACAAAGAAAATATATACACAGAAAGAAAATATTGCTTGAGAACCGAATATGCTAACTGTATGGTTGTAACTATGTATACGTCAATTTGGAAGTCTTGTCAGTAAGCATAATCCTTCTCCTTTTCACTTCATTTAAATAGATAAAACAGATTTAATATTCATCAATTAAAAAAGTTACAAAGGCTAATATTCCTGGAGTCCTTTAACTGACAAATGCCCAAAGAAGTCCCTCTAAAATTAAATGCAGATGCATGTTTCTTTTTGCAGTTTTGACAAGGTAACCTTCAGGAGGCCAGAGAAATCCCTTGAGTTAACAAAAGAAACTGACTCACTAAAAGTCCAAGCTATAATTTTTGAAGTCAAAGATAGAGAGTCAATCGGTGGATCGGCGTATGGGGGTCAACGGGCAATCTGCTGCACTTCTGATCTGGCAAAACTTGGTGCATGCACCCAAGGCACTGTGATTTATCGCCCATCAACCCAAAACCTTGGCTGGCCTCAGCTTTTGGAAGTTTCCTTCCAAGGCAGTAATCTTTATGCAACTATGCCATCTGAGACAGTGCCTGTATCTCATACTGGCATGTATAACATGTACTTTGTGTATTGTGACCCTGTGCTTGATGGGCTGGAGATTGACGGAAAAAACCATTTGGAAGAACCCTAATGGGTACCTACCCGGTAGGATGGCACCTTTACTGTACTTTTATGGGATCATGTCCTTTGCATTTGCCATCCTTGGTGTATTTTGGTTCTCTCAGTATGCTAGGTTCTGGAAAGAAGTGCTTCCACTCCAGAACTGCATAACCCTAGTTATTACCTTGGGCATGTTTGAGATGGCGTTATGGTACTTTGAATATGCTGAGTTCAATGAGACGGGTGTCAGGCCAATTGGGACCACTTTCTGGGCTGTTACATTTGGGACAGTGAAGAGGACAGTAGCACGGGTAGTAATTCTTGCGGTTTCGATGGGCTTTGGCGTGGTTAGGCCGACACTCGGGGGGCTCACTTCGAAGGTTCTCTTGTTAGGGGCGACCTTTTTTGTTGCATCGGAGACTCTTGAATTGGTAGAGAATGCAGGTGCTGTAAGTGATATTTCAGGAAAAGCTAGGATTTTCTTGGTTCCTCCTGTGGCTTTGTTGGATGCTTTCTTTATTATTTGGATCTTCACTTCTCTATCAAAAACCCTAGACAAGCTCCAGGTGAGTGCACTGTAAAAACCCATGTGTTTACTTTCCTCTTTCGAAATAGATTGTAATATTTGTTCACATAAATGTCCCATTCACAAGTTGAGATAGTGATAATTAAGAAAAGATTGACATGGACTTTCTTTGCTTATTTTTCCTGAATATTTCAGGCGAGGAGGTTAATGTCCAAGCTGGATATCTACAGGAAGTTCACAAATGCACTCGGTGTCACCATTGTGTTATCTGTTGCATGGATTTGTTATGAGGTACTGGTCTTCTCTTTAATGCAACTAAAAAAAATCAAATTTATTTTTTGTATGCACAAATTCTTTCAAGTGGTCAACTTATCCCAGCAAATCAATGGTGTGACAGTTACCCGCAATTCAACCTAATTATGTGTCAATTAACCTAGTTATGCAAATAAGCCTCAGCATCCCATGTAACCCTTCCATGCATCCAATTTAGTCCGAGTACCATCACATTTGGAATCAGAAGACCATTAACAAGCAGAGAAAGCAAACAAGGGTAAAAGTTCTCGAACTGGTGCCAGCATCATCCAAATCTGTACGCATCTAAAATGGTACCAAATTTCTGAATCCATTACATGTCCCAAATTTACTTGGTAACCAACTTGTCACTACATGCTGACTTTCAGATAGCTTACACAGAGAGAGAGAAATAGTAATGTCCTAGAATTTGTTTTGACAGCTTTATTTCAAATCGACTGATGTGTTCAATGAGAGATGGCAGAGCGCTTGGATTATACCAGCCTTTTGGCAAGTCCTCTCCTTTTCCCTCCTCTGTGTTATTTGTGCCCTTTGGGCTCCTTCCCAAAATTCCAGAAGGTTAATTTTCCTCTTTTCAACCTCTTTACTGTTTCTCAATTATCTTTCAAAGAATACCTGTAGCAACTAATTAAGTCCTGAGTTGTAAAAATGAACAACAATTAAAAACACAATTTGAAGAATAAATTGTAATCCTTTGCTTGAACTATTAGACATGAGAACAATTTGAAGAATAGATTTGTTTTTTTTTCCCCATTGTTTGTAGAGTTTTCACATTTTACTAAAAGATGATGAATTGTTTGTTTGATGCAGATATGCTTATACAGACGAGGGAAATGAATTCTTTGATAAAGAAGAGAGCCTAAATCTTTCTCTAATTAGGCCAGGACCCCTTTCTACAAAGGATGTTCGGGTCTCTACTCCTATGTCAGATCCAAAATCAGTGATTGGGATCCCAACTGCTGTTTCAAATAATGAGGATGTGGAGGAAGATAAGCGTGAATAATTACATTATCTTGTAATCAACTTGAGATTTTGGAGGTTGAAATATCAACTATTCATGCTTTGGGTCAGGGAATATAGTTTGCTAGATTACCTCTTTGTTACCCATCTAATAGCGAGTTTAGGCCAGTGTAATTGTTGCAAGATACTATGTTTCAGGACCTTTAGACAGATTTTGTTTGATCTTGCTATATTGTTCATGTAGTTATCGGTCTAATACGTCACTTCAGCAGATGAGTCTATAGTATTCTGCTTGTAATTTTGCTCCTTTTTTTCTCCATCGCATTATTTATCCAATATAAGAGATGAATTACTTTCATCAAGTATTATTTGCATCAAGAGAAGCACCAATTCACGTGCTTGTAACTCGCAACCTGTGTTACTTCTGGTCAGCATTAGAGCAGGTTGGTTCTCATTTGAGTCTAATTGGGTTGGAACTTATGCCTAACCAAGTCTAAAGCAAATTCAAGCTGTTTAAACTTGGTTAAAGCTTAGTGGTTTATATCTAATATGTTTCCAAGTGAGCCTGGTTGTACATGTTACCATGGCCATGAAGGCCTATGAGCAATCAATTGCAAAAGCAGATAAAGAAATCAATTACTCCTTTCGGAGTGTAATGAAGGCTTAGTACCCTAGATAATCATGCGATGGACTTTGAAGACCCGCAGAGTCGGAACTATTATTTTTTGGTTTAATCAAGGCACTCAAGGCACTGAATTGTTTTTATCTCCAAAATCGAGTTCGCATCCTCTGCATTAACGCACCGTTTGAGTTTAGATCAAGACTGTCCGATCAGAATCCGGACCTATCCGGTCCACGCCTGTAATGCACAGCCCCTTTAAGATTCGTGCTAATATGTAACAAATAGATCAAATCTAAACTCAAATGGCGCGTTAATGCAGAGGATATGAATTCTCCAAAATCTGGCCTAAAATAATTTTAAGTTCTTGGAAGAGGTAATGGCCCAAATTTAACAATTTCCATGATTAAATGGTGTTATAGATTTAAAAAACAAAACACAAAAGTAACGAGTGTCCGTCAAATATGCATTATTAAGGTTTCCGCGTACTGCAAATATTGTTCTTAGATATGTTGTTTTTTAATCGATTATAAAAATGCATAATTCTGTTCTTGACAGTCAAATGTAGGGGCGGAATTAGAAAATTTAGTTAGAGAGAACTGAAACTTAAAATGCATAATTATTAATTTTGTAGTTAATGGAATTCGAAGTCAAGATCTCCAAATATAAAATAAAGTCTTAACAACTACACTACAAGCACACATCTTACATTTTATGAGAGAGACTAAACTATATAAAAACCTTAAGAAAATAAAAATTCAATTAAATTTTAACATACGTAATTAAAATTTTTAAAATTATGAGATGGCTTAGCACCTTCTAGACTAAGTGTAGTTCCGCCCCTGCCTGAACGCAATAAAGTTTCAACCCAGTCATGTTGTGTTCTCGTGCTGTTCTAATTAATTCACTAATGGTCTGCACTAATTAATGTACAAGTATAGTTCATAAATTAAATAAGGATAGATAGTACATGGATAGATAGTACATGGATAGATAGTACAAGTATAGTTCATAAATTAAATAAGGATAGATAGTACATGGATGGATAATATAAATTCACTTCATAGGAGAATTATTTGACAATTCTTAATTTTGACAATTTTCAAAAGTTTCAAATATAATGCTTAATTTTGAAATTAATCCAATAAATATGATTTATATTGTCTACATATCATGTATATAAAAATATAGATATTTTGTGTATGTTGAACTATACATCAAGTGATTTAAAATTTTAAAAGTCTAAATTAACGATCCTTAAAACATCATTAAACAATACTAAAATTATATGAAATTTGATTATTAGATTATCAAGATTATCAAAATAACCATTGTCAAATAATCCCCATCTTTACTTAATACATTCTTATAAAAAGCAACATGTGAATAAATTGATACATAAACGTGCTAAGAATATAACAACCGAAATAAATAATGATACTTAAATATTTACTAAATTGTTTGAGACTTTTGGGATTAGAAAAGTGAATTCTAGCGAGTTTCAAGCATAGTGACAAGATTCGCGTATAATATCCGAATTATACCCGAATAATTCGGTTTTTTGGTGATGCCGAACCGAACGCCGAATTATTCGGTTGACCGAACTTTGACCGAATTATACCCGAATAATTCGCGAATTTTACGAACTTTTCCCGAATTTTACGAATTATTCGCGAATTTTTCCCAGAATATTTTTTTTTGGTTTTTTTATTTTTTGCTTTCTTGTAGGACTGAGATATCTGATTCGGATTATTCCGAACCATTCCCGAATTATACCCGAATTATTCCCGAATCACGAATTTTTGACTTCGCCGAACCTTTCCCGAACAATTAAGTTGTCACTATGGTTTCAAGTAGGGGACATCACCCATTTTGTCATTCAGTTTGGAAGGACAAATAAGTCCAAACCGGCCAATATTATAATTTGACTTTATGTTGTTGATGAGTCATCAGACAGTGACCACAGCCAAAGGTTGATTGGTGGAGGATATAGATGATTTGTTAGAAGACCTTTGAACATGATCAAAGTCTGTTAGAGGCGAAATTAGAAAATTCAGACTGTGAACTGAAATGTAAAATGTATAATGCGTGACGGTAGACTTGAATTCATATTTTGATAATAACAAAGTGTAATTTTAATCACCAAGTTATAAATATATATTTAGTATTTTATGAAGGGCCGAATTATATAAAAAACTTTTAAAACAATAAATTTAGAGTGAGGCTATGGTGCTATGCATAGCACCAATGGCTAGTGTACTACGGCTCAATATGGTACTTTTTAAAATCCTAACGGTCGATCCGACCGTTCAATGTGATATCCATATGAATATGTACTTGCAAACTAAATTTTATATTTTTTCGAATCTTTTTACTATTTTTTCAGATAGGTAGAAAAATCAGTGTTTTTTGAAAATTCTGGACCATCAAAATTCTACCTATCTGAAAAAATAGTAAAAAAATTCGAAAAAAATATAAAATTTAGTTTGCAAGTACATATTCATATGGTTATCACATTGAACGGTCGGATTGACCGTTAGGATTTTAAAAAGTACCATATTGAGCCGTAGTACACTAGCCATCCGTGCTATATGCATAGCACCATAGCCTCACTCATAAATTTAAATTAAGTTTCAATATACCATTAAATTTTTAAAAACATAGGGGTGGCTAACCAATTTTTAGCTTGCATTAAGATCCGGGGATGGTTGAATCCCTAGAGGATTTTGTTAGACTGGTGATTAGATATTTCTAGGATACCAAATGTTTTGATCGTTTTGTCTGCCTATTTATTCAAGGTTGCGTCTACCATCAACACTCGGAGAATTATAACTTTTGACTGTCATGTACAATCCGGTACAATCAACTATTTCAGTATATTTTGCTCCTGTCGATTTTCGCATTGTTTTTTCAAAACGACTCTAAATTGGTAGAGAAAATGATGACACATGTTGCATTATCACTTATGAAAGTATGTCAATTAATAAACAAATCCTACTTGACGGTCCAGAAAATGATGACACATGTTTGATTTATGAGCAGATAATTGGTAGAGAAAAACTTTGGCTCATGTTTTGATTTCATTTTTGGTGAGGAGATCAGAAGGCCACCTTCCGACAAAAGCAAATAGTTAATTGAATTTTAGTTTTTGTACTTCTTTCTATCCTGTTTATGATACCAGTTTGTTTATCGTTCAAAAGCAAATAGTTATTCCCATCAGTCATGTTTGATGTGGTCTATGACTATACATGAAGAGGAAAAGAAGCACACCATGTTTGACCTCCTATCCATGCTTTTAATAAGTTAATTGACCGATCAAGAGAAAATATCTTAATTAACATTCATTTCGCAAATAAAAAGGCTTGCACTGCACAGATAATTCATCAAACCTCCATTACAATTATTCTCACTAAAATAGCACACTAACAGCATACAGAACTTGATATACATGCTAATGCAAAAAAAAAAAAAGCACTCTGTAATTCTCCAGCGCCTCTTCGCTTTTATTCTCCAGCACCACGTACTTAACACTCTGTAATTCTCATAATGAAAGAGTATTAGTTATAGGCATCGGGGTTGGCGACAAGATAACCCTCGGCGGCCTTGATGATTCCGATGAATGATGCCTTGACCTTCTCCGCTTCCTCGTCGGTGTTGGCTCCAGGCACCGGCTTGCAAGAACCGACCACCTTCACCACACAGCCGCCATCCTTGGGCACAAATATGGTGTGGGAGGAGGCCGACTCGACGTGGGTCCCGATCCCACCTCCCTCGATAAGTGAGCTCTTGACCTCAAACTTCTCTACATCAATGAAGTCTAGGCGCTCTTTCATATGGCTGAAGGGCATCCCTGTAAATGGTGAAATTTGATCAGGCCATGAATTTTGTAATTGGTTGTCAGTTTTGTTGACTTTTGTAATTAGATGGATTGAATGACGCCATTTGATCAACTTTTCCTTACTGAATTTTGGATGAATGTAGATTCAAAGAGTGAATGATGTCAAAATTGAATACCGTTAATAAAAAATCTCAAAACATCTAGTTTACCAGCAATATGGTTTAAGTACTGCATTAACTGATACTGTTACCACATAATTGATACAAATTAAGAAACAAGATTTTTTTTAAAGTATACCTGGGGCAAAGTTGAATTGCCTGACGCTGCCAACACCACCTTCACCCTCTACCGGAACGGCGCTAACAACTTTGTCGGGTGAGAGCTTGGGGGCCAAGTTATGCCAGTCCATGACGGCCGCCTTAAAGAGGCGTGGGGCCGGGATAGAGGATTCGACCTCGCATGACCAGCTGGAACTCATGGTTTTTTATAAGTTTAAGGAAAGTAAGATTACTTGCAACTCTGAATGCAGATTGTGCTAGTTGCAGTGGGATGAAAACCTAGTGAGAGTGCGGAGTATTTTATATAGATGAATAGAATGGGGGGGTTGGTGTGGCTTTAGCCTATCAATTTTGACTCTAACAAATTGATTTTCTTTTCTAATAGTATGGAAATATTTATATGGGATACCAGTGTTCTAAATAGCGCGCTATAGCGGCGCTATAGCGTTTTTGGACCCCCAAACGCTACGCTACGACATCAAAATGCGCTATTTGCGCTACGGCCGCTACAGCGGCCGCTACAACGCTATAGCGGTCCGCTACAGCGCTATTTGCGCTATACAATATGAGTTTTTTATTTTTTTATTTTTAAGCAATTTATATGGGTTTTAAATTAAGATAAAAAAAATCTCAAACCGAAATTGAATTTGTTGCTACTTGCTACAAATAAATCAATTTGAAATTGGGAATAGAAATTGAAATTTGAATAGAAAAAAAGTCCAAACCGGAATTAAAATTTGAATAGAAAAAAAAAATAGATTATGTCATGAATCATGATACTTAAGATATTTTTAATAGAAAAAATCGATAGTTTATGATATTACTATAGATATTTTGAACCGCAATTTGGACTTTGTACGGGTTCAATATGAATATTATAATTTCTTAATTACTTTGGAGTTATTTATTGTTCTATGAGACCTTAGATAATGTTGATATTTAGTACAAATATTGAATATACGAAATGTAAAAAAAAAACCGCTATTTGGAATAGCTTCCGCTATAGCGACGCTATTCGCTATAGCTTTTTTTTTAGCCTTCCCGCTACGACGCTATAAACGCTATTTAGAACCTTGTGGGATACCATGGTGTGAATCCCCAATTCTTTTTTCAAAAGAATTAGGTGGTGCGTCATGTCTATCTTTGAATAAAATTTGAGACTCGTAATTAATTCATTTTATGCTTGAGAACAACTAATTAATTCGTCAATGTGATAAAGCCGACATTTTTAATAATACCCCAAGTTAATTAAAGATTAATAAAAATACCCACGGTTGCCGAAATTTTTTAAAAATACCCAAACCGGCCATTTAATGGCCGGTTCTAAAATATTTTTTTTTTTTAGAAAAATAGCTAAAATACTGAAATCTAACACTAAAAAATCGAATTGTTTTGTTAAATATTTGTTAGATTACTTTTTTCATAGCATATTTATACTAAAATACGCTAAATTACTTGAAATTATGTTAATTTATGCTTATTGACACTATATTACTTTAAATTATGTTAACTATTTTTTAAGAGACAAATAGCTAAAATGTTGAAATATAACACTAAAAAATCGAATATATTTTTAAATATTTGCTAGATTACATTTTTTATATATAATTAGCATATTTATACTAAAACACGCTAAATTACTTGAAATTATATTAATTTATGCTGAATTACACTTAATTACTTGAAATTACAATAATTATGTAAAATTATGCTAAACTACGCTAAATTATGTATAAATAGGGATGATATTTTCGCTGAGAAGGCGAAAAAACGACGACGAAACTTCAAACGGCCATAAAACGACGCTCGAGTGTCCATTTCAGCAAATGACCACTTTTCAAAAAACTTGTGAAAATGCGCATGCGTCCGTACTTACTTCGCCAGTTTTTCAAATTCAGAATCGCCAAAAAACAAAGAGAAGGGCCTCAAAACTTCAGTTGAAGTTTCCGATTAAGATTTTCATTTCTATTCTCCAATCTACGTAGCTCAGTAAATTAGTTATATAATGAACCTATAGAATACCAATTTTTTTACTATTTTTTGTGATTTATGAAAGATGGTACAAAATAGGTTCATACGTAATTTACCGTTTTAGCATAACTCTACATAATTATTGTAATTTCAAGTAATTTTGTGTAAATCACCATAAATTAACATAATTTGAAGTAATTTTGCATATTTTAGCACAAAATCGGCCCTATTCATAGTGTATTTTAGTATAAATATGCTATGAAAAAAGTAATATAACAAATATTTAACAAAACAATTCGATTTTTTAGTGTTAGATTTCAGTATTTTAGCTATTTTTCTAAAAAAAAAAAAAAAAATTCAGAACCGGCCGGTTGGGCAGTTAATTCGGAACCGGGCATTAAATGGCCGGTTTGGGTACTTTTAAAATTTTTCGGCAACCGTGGGTATTTTTATTAATCTTTAATTAACTTGGGGTATTATTAAAAATGTCGGTGATAAAGGGGTATCTATGAGTTCATTTTTCCTCTGAAGAAAATGAATTCTCCAATAGTTTTCTTGGCAAGGAACATAAAAATTATATCAAGGGAACGGAACTTTTTCTAAGTGCTTTAGACAGATCCGATGCAAAATCTTTGTGTGATGAAATATATCAAAATTGATAATAACACTGTTACTTGGGTCTCCGTTAAAAAAAAAAAAAAGAAAACAATCTTCTATCTCTATGCTATTTTGAAATAATGGACTAAACATGTACAGCGATTAAAATTTTTGTACTGCAACATATTGGATTCGCTTATTTGATGGCTTTTATCAGCTCGAGTATCATATCAAATCATAACACTCATAGAATTCTTGTATGTTATTTGTAGTAATAAAAGATGAGCAAGTTGGAATTCGTATCCTCTGTATTACTACAGAGGCGGCACTGTTCTGTAGAATGAGATGATTCGGACTGTTCTTTTAACCTGACACAAATCTTAAAGGGAACTCCTACACTCTAAATAGGTACCGGATTGAATTTGGTCCGGTTGAGAGTAAATCTGGACTATAAAGTTGTGGGCCCCACCGTGCGGTACTATATAGTATACGGATCCAGTAAGTTTGTGGTGTTATGCACAACAGTAATCAGCTGTGTTTCAACTTTGGATCTCAATTATCTAGATTTGAACGATCAGTTCGAGCCGGTTAATTCAATCTACCTGTTGAAATCTTGTAAAAAAGACTAAACTTTATACATTAATTTTTTGTTATTTTCTTGAGAGAGAGAAAATTATTAATATTACAAATGCTAAATTGTTGGATTGAAATGATTTTTCCAATATTGAAGAAATAGTAAAAAGATTGTGAAATATGTAAATTTTTGTTTCCTCAAAATTTTTGGACGAGTAAATTTAATTTAGTGGCTCCATATTCCCTGTTCGAAATCTCAAAAATCAAGATGTGAAATCATAGATAGCATCGGCCGATTGGTACTACGTAGAATCATACACTAATCATAAGGGATATTATAGGGTAAAGATTTTGCTCACGAATCAGGTCAAATCGCTCAGATTTCATCTAGTACAGGGTTCACATATATTTTTTTTTCGAAAAAGGGTGAATCATGTGTATTTGAATAGTGAACACGCAAAAATATTAAAGTGAAAAAAGTGACTCATGTTCTGAAGGAGAGATTAACAAATTTCTTAAGAGATAGTTAACACCCCTCGAGAATATAATAAGCTTATGGGTTAAAAATTATATACAAGTTACAAAGATGAAAACGAATATATATTATTTCCTATCAATTTAAATTCATCATGAAAATATATAGATTAAATTTTTTTTTTTTTTTTTTTTTGCAAAATGTCTTGAGAGTTGTATTTACAATGCATTATGTATACCATCAATATAACTTTTTTTATCTGTCACAATTCGAGTCAAAGAATCAGAGCTCCAGAAATCTCAAAATAATATTGTAGATGCGCAAAGTTTGTACTAATTCAAGCATGCTTAATCAAATTTGACACAAACTTATAATACTAAACATAATTTATAGCAAAGTAACAGGAGGTTCTAATCAAATTTTGGATTAAAACATGTATAACAGTCAAAATGAACACACAAAATCGTGCCTTATAATATCAACTATATGTTCAAATGTTCGACGGTTCATATAAATAAGACCAAACATGGTGCAAAAGTCCTATGGAAGAAATCAAGCTAGCAAAACATTTATGAACTAATTAATTTAACATTAATAATAAAAATAAAAGATCAATCAACAAAGATGGTTGACAACAGCCTTTCAACTCTTTCATGGCAAGCATTTGCCAGTATATTAGATGCACGTGTTCCAACTTCCAACTGAAAACCCATGCTTATTAGGTCCAACTATAGATGAAAAATCGGTCAAACACGATTCGAATAATAATCGTGTAATAGTCCTCAATTCCCTCAAATAGCAAAATACAAAACGACTAAACTATGAACCCCCCCCCAGTGCCCCAAACCACCAATTACTCTCTCTTTTCCTTTAAACCTTAAGCGAGGTAATTAAGAAAAGGCTCAGCTTTAGGAACAATAGCCTTCAAGTCATCTTTAGATGCCATCTCGAAATCTTCAAATTGGAACCCAGGGGCACAAGTGCAACCTACTAGGGAATAGTGAGCCTCTGGGTCCCGCTTCTTGGACTTAACAAGAACACTTCCATCAGTGGCAAATGACTCGACATCTAGAGTAGGGTAAGACCCAAACCATACATTTGGTGGCACTGTGTACTGCGGACGGTGGCCCGCATCGAGGTCCTGGCCCAGCACTGTCAGCTCAATGTGCCCATCATCATGCAGCTCAAACACCTACAGAGGGTAGAATGTGAGAAAAAAAAGAGGTAAAATCAAATAAGTTCCTGATCCTTGGATTGTTAGGTCTTTTAATTGTACAATTCAGGGTATATCTTCCTAAGCTATTCTTGCAAACTATAGAAAATTTATAATATGGTTATGACTTTGCATGAATTGGTTGCTAAACAGATTAAGGTGAGTTGCGATCAAATTTCAGCGGCAACTGAGTCATAATATTGTAACTTTTGTTTGAAGCAATTTGCTTAGTACTTTCGGCCCAAAATATAGAAGTTATTTGTAGACAACACCACAACAGGTCATTTTAGTTGCCAGCATGAAAAATAGCATGTACGTTATGAAAATACTGCAAAAATTTTGGTGTAATTTAGAAAAGAAAAAGAAATTGTGTCACGGTTCCCTGATCCAATTAAGATGTTAAGAGAATAGGTCAAACCGTAAGGGGCTCTCCCATGTAAAAGTGCCAAGTCTCGGCACATGGGATGCGGTGGAGTCGTGAGATGCTGCCAGCTGGCAACATAAAGTATATGGCAGTGCTCACTGATCTGTCCACCTTATCTGCAAACAATGCCAAGTATAAAACCACTTTAACAACAACAGAAACACTATTTTCATTTGGCACCGAACGTCTGAACCCTCATATTAATGGTAGGTGAACTTATTTTTTCTTAAAATAGTTGCCAAAATCCTGCTTACTCATGAACACTTCAAATTTGATGACTAAGAGAGATGTAGGAGTCAAGAGGCTAATTGATGTACTAGAGTTAAGCCTAATAACCTTGCAAAATACAAGGCTCGATCAAAAGGCAACAAGAAAACAAAACAAGTGAAGTCCGATGGATAATTAAATTTGAACATACAAACCTTTAATTAGGTAAGGGCTTTAGTCAGTTAAACCACCTAAGATATATCAGATGGCAGAATTGGTAATACAGCTAGCTATCTGTAAGCCCGAAAAAGTCTATTGCACAAGAAAATTTTAAGACTTGTTATTCGTAAATTAAAATTGCAGGCAAGTTCATTGTATCCAACCATTAAAGTATATAATTCAACACCTCCCTCTCTTTTAACTCGATCTAACCATAAGTCCGAATTCATATCCCAAGCAAAACTTAAGTTAACAGAATTATACGAAATTAACAGCAAATCTCTGAAGTAAGTTCCCTATTTGTGAGTAATTAGCTTACATTGAGGGGGGAGATGATGTGTGGAGAGAGTGATGGAGGAGTCCCTGAAAGTCTCCGCATAGAAGCCTCCTTCAATGTGAGGCTTCAGATCTAGGAGCGCCACCACCTCCGATGTCTTCTTTGTCGGTAACATCTCCGCTTCTTTCGTCACTTTAGTACTTTTCAAAATTCAAATGGAGAAAATCTGATAATTTACATTTGACTGATTGATTGATCTTTGGGCTTTGGCGTAGCACATCAGCTGATGACTAATATTAAATTAAACATTTAGTCCTTTTGCATAAAAGACCCTCCTTTCTGATATATTTGAAACTATACTGGAGTGTGAGTGAAATTAGATGGAGATAATAAAGTTTATAAAATAGTAAAGCTGAACGGTAATATAATGCAAGATTGTGATCAAAATTAAATCCCAATTATATTTTTTTTATTCAGTTAAATTTCGTTAGAATAAGAAATAACAATAATAATAAAGATGTTGATCTGCCAAGTGTTTTCTGTATGCATCGTAATATTCGGGGATTAATATTAGCACATACTATCCACATACTAAAAATATTTATTTAGAGATTAATTCATTGTTTGTACATAATCTGGATCTTGCTAAGTGTGGTTTATTGATTGTTGCTTTATATAAGTACTTGTAATTTGCTGTAATATCAGCTTGATAAAATGTAAAAGTTTTCTCCACTCTTATCAGATTAATCCTCAATAAAAAGGAAACCTCTAGTTTTGTAAATTGCAATAAGGGGTCCAATCTCTTGTTGACTAAATAAAATGAATTTTGTTTGTTTATTTACCTGTTTAAATTTGCAATACCACCTAATAGTTTAGCATTTTAATAAATTTTATTTACATTCTGAATCTAGTAGCCATCTTAAAGACATTTAGATCTCAATGGTTATTTCAGGTCTTATATATTTGAAATATAAACACAATTAAGGTTGATCTTGCAAAAAATCACTCGTAAAGGTCCTGGTTAAATATTAAGAAGCTAGATTGGTCCAAGTGTGGCCCCATTTTTGTGGAATTGGACGGTTGGACCTGTGCAATTTCTCTGGATTCTAGAATGTTCTGTAAAGAACAAACTATTTGATACTTAACAGTTCGGTTGAGGTTTTTTAGCCCATTAAATAACTGAGTAATTCCTGGCCCAAGACTGGATTGACTCCCTTTAAACGAATCTAAAACCGACTGAAATTGTATTTCATTTCCACTTTAATTTTGGATCAATTTATAATGGTCTTTTTCAACTTCCATAAATTTGCCATTCCAGTTTGTAGGATTTTATCATTTGTTCAATTACTTTCATATCGCAACATCTTTGGCACGAATGCAATAAAGTTACACAAAGTACGCAGCTAAGGCTGGTACTAGAAGCATAATCATTTTTTTTACAATAATTCAGAACACTAAGGATCTGTTCAGCGCGGTTACTGTGCGCGTGGGGAAAAAAAATTCAGTTGTAACAGTTCAAATTAGTTCATATTCCGAGCCTATTCTCAATTCCAGTTGGAGGCCGAACAGGCCCTAAGGTCTTGTTCAGCAGATGCATTCCCATTGGAAATGAATGGAATTTGATGTGATTCCCAATTTAATTTCCGAAGACTGTTCGGATGGTTCAAAATTTTGTAATATTTCTCAAAAAAATTCCTACAACGAATCTCAACTCAGTGCAAATTTCTGAAAATAAAAACCCGAAATCCAAGTTAATTTTCGTTTTTCCATTCTCTCTCTCCTCTCTTCTTCTCACGTAGTGGGCCATTCTTTGTTTTTTTTTTTTTTTTTTTGGATTTTGGAAGGTTGCAACTGCCTTTGCCAACCACGTGGCCTTATATCTAATTTAATTAATTCTCATTTCAAGTATCTTTTATCTCTCGTCCAAAGAGCTGGGGCGGACCAGGTAGTCTCAGGGACAGGCTGCTCCTGGATTTTGAGTTTTAGTGGAAATTTATCTGTGTTGACCGATTTTGCTTTCTCTTGAAACTTTTTTTGTTCTCTCTGGATGTTTGATTTGTAATTCAGATTAAATTTTGGGTTAAAATTGAAATAAATTTGTTGAATTTTGATTGATAATTAGAATTATAAATTAGAGTATCAGAAATTACAATTCAAAGCATTGGAAATGATAAGTTAAAGCATTATTTTTTATCGAGTACCCAATTAGTTAATAGATTTAAATCCGATTAGCTATTTAATCCCGATTCGATATTTTTTTTGTCCCTCCTGACGAAAATCCTAGATCCGCCCCTGCCAAGGAGGTATCATATAACCATCTATTGTCATATATATTATTAGTTGTGGGACTAAACAAAATATGGAGATCCGAACAACTATTTTTTTTTTATAAATTATACTAAAATTTAAAAAGGTGATCCTATATTTTTTATTTTTTTATTTACAGATCCATATTTCATATATATATATATATATTTCTTATTTTAAATAGATGAGAAATTTAAATAGAAATACATATTTTTGAAATAAATCAAGATTTCCCACAACTAATCCCACGGTACAACCAAACACTCATTTCAACATATTTCCACAATCAATCCCGTGCATACTCGTGTCTATGGGTTCCCACTTTTTCAAAAGTGAGTTTCTATCGCTGTCAAATTACATCCCGTATAATCCCGTGACAAACGAACAGATCCTAAGTATATTTGATGAATGCAAAATGCTATAACCCTTGCCTGTTGGGGGTTTGTTTGAGTGTTAGAAGTTCCAACATGCCCTTCGTCAATAGGGAGTTGGGGATCCCAATAGGGAGTTAGGGATCCAGATACTACATATTGGGTTCGGACTATGGGTTCGGATTCAGATATTGAATGGAAAGATTTTTTACATTTTCAAAATTTCCGAAATTTTGTTTATGACAACTTAAATCATTTAATCATTTTTTAAATCGCAACTCTGATACATAGGTGGTCAACTGCATTTTCATATAAATGTGACCAAGATAATCTAATTTATCAAACATATATATATTACACATCACCCGTTTCTGGTATAGTTTTCTTAACAGGCTAGTTAGACACTCTTGATGAATGACGATACGTATCAGACCAGCCGAAGACATGACCCATTTACCCAACAGGTCAACAGCTTACCTAAGTTCATTGAATATCCAACGAATGAAAATTACAAGAACCAGTCTTCGATCTAATGGCAAAAATACATGTTATCTGATGTGAGTTATCATGGATTCAAAATATAAATAAGAATAATATTTTGTTATAATAAGAAAGTTTGAAAAAAAAAAAAATTGGATAGCTTGATTTCAACTCTTGCATTTAAAAAAACATATGAAATTTACGATTTCAAAATCTGAAAATGAAGTCCAACATGACTTTGCGGGATGTGACGGATTGGTCCAGCATGACCAGCTACAATTATTTTATGGCAGGCAATAGGGTGAGATACTTGTCTATCCCATCTTACAAATTATGTTTGATTTTTTTAATTTGCAATGATATTTATATCTCCATTCCATTATTAAGCATGTTGATATTCCTATCCGTCAATGGCTACGATTGAAAGATAAAAATTTGAATTTAATATGAGCCCTTCAATTAAATAATATGTCTTCTTTTGATTAAATGCGTCTCTTTTATATGTAAAAGTCTAAATTTAATTAACAATATACTTACCACATATACAGTCACACGATATTGTAACCGTATGTTACAGTTAAAATTGAATATATTGCTTTTCTTTGTCGCGTAATCAGAAGTTACACAAGAAAGAGACGCTACAAAGAACAATAATAGTTATTCTCCGCGGTGAGGTGTGAAGGGTCGCCAAACATTAACTGATAGTTTGAAACGTATTATTCTCCTTCTTCTTCTTGTTGGGGTTCCCCTTAATAGTTGCTCTTCCCCAAATTTGTTCCTGTTAAATTTTTTTTTTCTTTTGTCGCGTAACTAATCAGAAGCGGAGGGGACTGAGTGAAAATTGTTCCTATTTTTTGTACTTTTTGTAAATTTTGCTTATATTTTTAATCAAAAACTGAAACCCTAGATCAGTGATAAAACTGTAAATTGAATGAAATTTAAGGATTTCTAAAAATTGATCAGCAATGTATTCTTTTAGGTGCCTTAATTTCTTGTTTTTGGGATTATTTGTTCAATTCTATTGTGCTGGGACGATTTGGGATTATTGTTGTTTTACTCTTTATTTATTTTTAGTGAATGCCCATAGGCGTACTATATTGAAATAAAAAAATTTAATACTTTGAGGATTTCTAGAAATTGATCAGCAATGTATTCTTTTAGTTGCCTTAATTTCTGGTTTTTGGGATTATTTGTTCAATTCTATTGTGCTGGGACGATTTGTGCTGTGACGATTTGGGATTATTGTTGTTCTACTCTTTATTTTTTTTAGTGAAAGCCCGTAGGCGTACTATATTGAAATAAAAACTTCTCAAAGTCTTACAGTGACATAAAAAGGAAAAGGGAAAATCGTAAATTGACTCTACTATTAAAGGTTACCTAGAAACATTCTAATTTCAAATAAGGCAAATTCTTCTATGGACATAAGGACCTATTTGTAAAATGAATATATTTTCTTCTCAAAAAAAAAATGAATATATTTTCATTTTCAAAGTTCAAACAGTCGATCCGACCGTTCAACATTATCTCCATATTAAAATGTACTTGGAGGTCAAATTTTACATTTTTTTGAATTTTTTACTATTTAGTAAGTATTTTACAAAATTCAATGGTCTGAATTTGACTAGTTTTTGTAAAATACTTAATAAATAGTAAAAAAATTCAAAAAAATGTAAAATTTAACCTGCAAGTACATTTTAATATGGAGATAATGTTGAACGGTCGGATCGACTGTTTGAACTTTGAAAATGAAAATATGTTCATTTTACAAATAAGTCCTTATGTCCATAGAAGCATCACTCTTAAAATAAACTAACTAAACGACTCCCAACTCCCCGCCTTGTCATCTGGAGTGTGAATAGAAGAAACTTCAAGGTGCTTTCCGGAATATTCTCCTCCCCTCTAACAACTTCAACTCCTCTTACCAGTAAATGCAAAAACCCTCCATTTGATGCTGGATTTCGTGCCAGTAAAATGTTGAAGCCACTACCGAATGTTTCCGACCTCCATTGTGTTCCTTGGTACCCTTTTGAAAAGCTGCGGATCCAATTTTTGCCATGTCTGCAACTGTGTTCCCTGTAACTGAGTTGCTTCCTGTCTGATGTCCTTCAATTGTTTTGATCTTCTTGCCTGATTTTCCATTGTATGAGGTCTAATCAAAACTGTTCTGTTGGTGTGTCTGATATTGATCTGGTCCCCCTATTGTTTTTTTACTAAATAAAAGTGATGGTGAGGACCAAATGGTAATTCTATAAGAATAAAAGTAACACAGTTATGGTAATCATAAATAATTCTTGCTGTTTTGCATTATTGTTTTTTTTACTAAAAGTAATACAGTTACATCACATCATCAAATTATTATCAGAGATCACGGTTCAAGGTAATTAAAAATACAGAATAATATAAATTCTCTAATAGCATGTTCCTCAATTTTTGAATAATTATTATTATCTCTGTACCGCCACTGGTAATTTTAGGTATGGGTACCGGAGCTGCTCTTGTAAGAAAATGTGAAAAGGGTACCGAAACTGGTATTGTAAGGGAATGGGGAAGAGGGACTGTTTATTAACATGGTTGGATCTCTAAGGGAATGGGAAAGGGAACTGTTATTGTCATGGTTGGATCTTTGTACCAGTACTGGTACTGGTTCGGATCTGGTTGGATCTTTGTACCAACTGAAACTTTCTGCCTTCTTTTCTGAAAAGGGTGTTTCTAGATCAAATTACCAGGGGCCATTAATTAAAACTGAACTATTTTTGCTTGATGAATGTAAAGGGGAAGTCACTAAACCCACCTTTTCTGTTACCGATAGTTCTTCTCAAGAAAAGAGCCAAGAGTCGAAGCATATAAATACAAATGATGAACTCAAAGATGTCAAGTCAGAATCACAAGATGACTACAGAACAAGCTATGCTTCCAATCAAAGTACAAGGCGTCCTGACCGTCCTCACTCGACTCTAACCGATCCAGATTTTGTAGAGAATTATTTCAAGATAAGATTTTATATACCTCTAACTCTTTTTGTACAATATTGTCTGTTATGGATCCTGATAAGCTTTGTATTGTAGTATTCTAGGCTTCAATTTATTGGAACATGGAGGAACCAGTACCGCAAGCGTTTTTCCAATTTTTTATCTGGGACTGGAAGAAAGAATAACAATCCTAATAGTAACATGGAAAGCTTGAAAAGAATTGTGATACATGTTGACATGGTAATATTCTTATGTGGCAAGTCTTGTGTTTCATACACTAGCTTCAGGATACTTTCTTCTTTTGCCTTTATACAAGATTCACCTTTCCAGTTTGGCATTTATTTTGTGCAGACTTAATGGTACCGATGCATGCTTTTTCTTGTTCTTACTAACTGTGACAAAACTATGGTGCAATGTATAGAATTGCTTTTTTGTGTCGGTTCTCAACTTGTCATCCGAAATTCGCGTAAGTTGCTTGATAAACCAGTGGCTGTATACCATTACAATAATCTAAAAGGAACAACTGAAATTTCATCAGCTAACTATCCTGCAAGGAGTTATGGTCAGTTGACATTTATTATATATATATGCTAACCTTTTTTTGGTTATGGTATATATATTTTCTTTGAGTTGTGTGCTTACTTCATGCTGTAAGCTTTGTTCTTTTATAATATGTCTCCGTTGCAACGCACGTGCACGATACTAGTATAAAATTATGTTTGTAATTTAAATAAATATTAATTATTATTTAGTATTAAAAATTAAGATGCATTTTTATCTCACTTTAATTTTGTTTTTCTTAACTTAGCTTCTAATCTAGGTATAGACAGTGCACAATTTGTGTCATGTATCTCGTGGTACAAACAATCACGTCAGGTTAAGTCAATAGTGATTGAGCTTGAATAATTTCTATTGAATGTCAATTGATTATTTTTACGAGAAGAATCAGTCTTTAGTTTGATGGCGAAGACGTATGTCTTCTGATATGAGAGATTATAGATTTGAAACTCGAATTGAATAAACTTTTCATTATAATAATAATAGTTTGAAAAAGATGTTTGATGACTTGATTTCCAACTCTCTAAATACAATGTCCATGTAGAGTCCATGAAAGAAATGGATTTAATTTGAAATCAGTTAGTGCTAATTTGAAATAAGCTGGTGGTTCAACTACGTTTAGTTAATGAATTGCTGAAAATTTGTTGTTAATTGGGACAAGTTCCAGAATTTTTTAGGATGTTGTAGTTATTTGATTCAATTTTGATCATTGTTTGACAAGGAAAATATAGTATTATTTTAGGATGATACTTAAAAGTCCTTGACAGTACGTTGGAGTGATGGAGTTTATATGAATCAGCAAGTAAAAACTGACAGCTTGTTATTTTTCATTTTGTGTCCTTTCAATTTATTTTGTTAGATTATCTGTCAATTGATATGTTAATGTTTGTAAATTCTTACATGTTACGGTGTCTTTATTTTAGTATTTTCAAATTATATTTTGTTTTGAGATATACTTTTTTTTTTTCCGTGGATCGATAATATTGTTATTTTATGGAAGGCGAAACTTGTTAAATTGAATGTTTCTTAGTATACATACATGAGATATAATGTAATTTTATAAAAATCTAAATTATTTACATTATTGGACTAAAAATCTAAAATTTCAAATCTAGTTATAGTTTTCGGAGTCGGGCTTAGTAAAGGATGCTTCCTTTAGATTTTAAATTTTTATGAATATCTATAGGACTAAACCAACTTTGTCCCTCTCCACACCTCTAGAATTTTATTTAGAGTTAAAATTAGAATAAAATCTTTGAATTCTAATTAGTAATTAGAATTAGAAGTTATCATATTAAAAATTACAAGTTAGAACATTATATTATTATTTAATTAGTTAATAAACTTAAATCCAATTCACTATTTTTTTTAGTAGAACTAGGGTGTTCCTAGGTTCACCAAGTCCCTTCGTGAACTCAATTCTAAAATCTATTGGATTGGCTTCAAACGACGAATTCAAACCGTTAAAATCTTTCTACTTTACAAGTGATGCGTCTACATGTGAAAATTTTAAACTTTCGAATTAATTTAGTATAAAGTCAAGTGGTCAAAATTAAAAGGTTTATAAATTAATTTTAATGCATTCATTTTTTGAACGCCTTTTGACCACTTGACTCTATACAAAACTAATTTAAAATTTTAAAATTTTTACATGTAGAAACATCACCCGTAAGGTAGAAGGATTTCAACGGTTTGAATTCATTGTTGAAAGTCAATCTGATAGATTTTAGAGTTGAGTTCACAAAAAGACTTGGTGAACTTAGGAACACTCTAGTTCTACTCGTTTTTTTTGTCCTTTCTTGATGAAAATCCTATATCCACCCGGTGTTTCTTTGTCTCTGTTTACGTGGCCTCAGGCCCTCATGTACATGTACAACATAGAGACCGCGTTTCATTAGTTGCTAATTTCAGTCTCAGGCTTCTCACTTTTTAATTTGTTATTAAATTAGAGGAATGGCGTTGCTATTTCCGAGGAGAAGAATATCATATCATATATCAAATAATGTCAAATAATGTCCTCCCTCCGTGCTCTGATTAGATAATGCATCGAATATAATCATATATTATTTGGTGATGAGTCCGATTCACCGTCAGCTGGACGACAGCCTGGACCCAGGCTGGACCCACTCTACCCCTTAATTTTTAATTAAATATTCAAGTATGCTGTATCAAAAATTTGTATTATGTTTGTGATATCGCTCTGGCCTCTCTAATCATGTATTCATCCAATTTAGACGGTTACCTCCGAACCAGTATCCTCTGTGTTACTCGAGAAAATAAAATGAGCTCTCAGCCGGTGGATATTCGGGTGATTGGAGGGGGCAGTATTATTTGTGCTTTGAGATTCGTGTAAATTTAAATCTACCGGCTGAGACTCACTTTATTTTCTCGAGTAACACAGAGGATCTGAATTCGTTACCTCCAGTCCGACGTGTCCGGTACCCAATTGTTTTCCGTACAGCTAATTTCGCAATCTCTCAACCTAGTCCCTACAAACGTCCCCCATGTTGGCCACGTAACCATGTTCATAGAAAAAAAAAAAAAAAAAAATCCCCCCATACGGCCATGTAGGGCTGTAAAAGGATATGGATATCCGTTCCGAATCCACTTATTATCCGAATCTGGATTTAAATGGATATGAATACGGATACGGATATTTTTTACATAGGAAAATTTGATACGGATACGGATAATTTTTTGAAAGTATAAACGGAGCGGATATCCGTATTATCCGGATCTGAAATTTCAACTTCTCCGCTTCGCTATAACTTGACTTGTTAATATTCCCTAACTCCTCTCCATTCCTATATCTTCTCTATTTCTTTACCTTTTTTTTAATTTACTTTTGTTTTTTTGAATTGTTTTTAATTTTTTGAATTTAGTATTTGTACTTAAAATTCATATGACTCAATTATCCGACAATTATTCGTTTCGTAACCGTATTCGAATCCGTATCCGTGGATTATTCGCTCCGAATTCGTATCCGTTTAAGACGGATTTGATTTTGAATTTTGATATCCGTTTACTATCCGTATCCGTATCTGCTCATTGAAAAACGGATACGGATTTAGTATCAGCATTATCCGCTCCGAATCCACTCCGTTTACACCCCTACGGCCATGCCTTGTGGGATCCGGCTTCTCTAGAATACAATTCGTAGAATAAGCTGTAGAATGGCATTATATTTTGATAAAATTAAACCAAGAAAGTATAAATCATAATCCGATTGGGGAAGATTTTATTTTTGGATAATGTCAATATCACGAGATAAGTAGTTTCGAATAAACCTGGTAAAATACTAAAATGGGATAGAGTATTTTAATAATTGGAAAATGGGATCAAACTTGCCAAATCACGTGAAATGATTGCAGACTAGTCCGATCCGTCTCGCAGCAGATCACAGGCGCTGGCTGTGATAACCGACACGTGTTCTCCTGCCAGCGGTCTGCTGGTTGTACCCTCACGTGGGATGACGGGAATCTCTCGGTCACCCAAGTTGATGTTCCGTTGTTCTCTCGTAGTTCCTCCATTTCCCAACGAAATGGAGCTGTCATATGATACTACTCATAAAATATCAAAATAAATGTTGCGGAACAAAATGAAATTCACTAACAAATAGTACTCAAAAGTACAATCATATACATTATCGACGAAAAATTTAACAAGCACAGTCTTTTTTATACATTTACATAGAAATTAACCCTATCTATTATGGATATAGGAGTAGGTCCGATGGGCATCGGACCTACAGTTAGGTTCAATTAGCTCTATCACCATACGATTAGCACCAAGATCTATGTGCACGGAAACTGATAAGACTTGCACGGATTTTGATGCAGAGCACACGAATCTTGATGGAAATCGGATGGTCATCACACCCATCGAACCAAGGTAGGTCCGATGGGCATCGGACCTACTCTCATTCCTCTATTATGATGTAAGAAGAATTAAAAAAATAAAAATAAATAAAAACATATTTTTCAAATATGCCAAATGATTCAGGTTTTTATTGTAGTAATAAGTTGACTTCAATTGAAAGAGTGTTTATAATTTAAAGAGATTGACATTATTTTCTGAGTGAGGCTATGGTGCTATGCATAGCATGGATGGCTAGTGTACTACGGCTCAATATGGTACTTTTTAAAATCCTAACGGTCGATCCGACCGTTCAATGTGATAATTATATGAATATGTACTTGCAAACTAAATTTTACATTTTTTTGAATTTTTTTACTATTTTTTTAGATAGGTAGAATTTTGATGGTCTAGAATTTTCAAAAAACACTGATTTTTCTATCTATCTAAAAAAAATTTAGATAGTAAAAAAATTCGAAAAAATGTAAAATTTAGTTTACAAGTACATATTCATATGATTATCACATTGAACAGTCGGATCGACCGTTAGGATTTTAAAAAGTACCATATTGAGCCGTAGTACACTAGCCATCCGTGCTATGCATAGCACCATAGCCTCACTCTTATTTTCTTATTAACTTGACAATTTATACTTCATAGAAGTAATAAAAATTTAAGCTTCACAACACTCGTGTCATAAAATTTTCCTATGTTGTTCAATCTACATTAAGATCTGCACATGATATAAAATAAATGGATAAAGATTTTTTTCCCCCGGTTCCTATCCCCCATTCATCCCCCAATCATTAATTATCTAGGGGACCACAACTTCAAGCACAAAAAGACAAAAGAAAACGTGTATCAATCATTAATTATGTGGGGACCACAACTTCAAGCACAAAAAGACAAAAGAAAACGTGTATCAATCATTAATTATGTGGGGACCACTAATTAACTAGGGGGACCGCTTATATTTAAAAAAATTTACAACTGACTGACGCGCATAAGTATTCATATCTAATACATAAAGTATTCATATATAATATATTAAGTATTCATATCTAAGATATCAAGTATTTAAAAAAAACTGGACACATTACTTACCCATCTTTTACACGGTTTTAGAGGTGGTTTTTTTTTTTCTCCGTTCACTCTAATCAATATTTCTGACAATCTATGAAGAATTTTGCGAATCTAAAATAACATACGTTTTCTACACAATTTTATCTTTCAAATGAGATCCATGATGAAGTACTTTTGAGTTATCCGTCGTGTAAGTATTCATAACTCGTAAAATTATTTATATCTCGTCATGCAAGTATTCATACCACGTCGAGCAAGTATTCATACCTCATCGAACAAGTATTCATACCTAAGATATCAAGTAAAAAATGATTGAGTGGTAATGAAATTTCAATCGGTAAAAATGAGTGCATGATGTGTCCAGTTTTTTATTTGTGAAATACTGATGAGGTATGAATACTTGCTTGATGAGGTATGAATACTTGAATGACAAGGTATGAATACTTGTGCAACGGACAACTCGAAAGTATGTCATCATGGATCTCATTTGAAAGAGAAAATTGCGTAGAAGACGTTCGTGGTTTTAGATTTGCAAAATTCCTCACAGATTATCAAAAATATTGGTTAGAGTGAACGGAGAAAAAAAAACCACCTCTAAAAATGTGTAAAAGATTGATAAATAATGTGTCCAGTTTTTTTTTAAATACTTGATATCTTAGATATGAATACTTCATGCATTATATATGAATACTCTAGAATGCAACTATGAATACTTCTTTTAATAGTAATGAATATGAAAAAGTAGTATGTTTTTCTTTTCCTTTTCTGTTGCCGAATATTCCAAGTTGGTTATCGGTCCCCACCGGCAGTTAAATGCTAAATAACAGATAATTAGCGGTCCTCCCAGTTGAAAACGCGTTTTTAATTAGTGGTCCCCGTTAATCAAGCGTTTTTGATTGTCTTTTAGTGCGGAAATCGTGGTCTCCTCTTAATTACCATTAAACAATAATTAACAACCTTATCCGGGGAATGAATGGGGGATAGCAACCCGGGTATTGTTATCTCATCCCAAAATAAATAACTACAGTAACTACAAAAATAACTATAATAGAAACTACACAATGTTATACAACAGAAACTATACAATGTTACTTGCAATGAACAGTGATAAAAATAATAAATTGTTAAAAAAACAAGATACGATATTCTATTGCAACAAAAACGCTACAAAACATATATATACAAATTCCTAACACAATATAACTCACATCATTTACAATTCATATTACACAGTTGTAGATCATTAAATCGTACAAATTTAGTAAAATAAGTTCATGGCATTTATTAGTTATCCATCACTTGCACGTTTACCTCTATAAAATTGTTAATCACATCAAATCTCTGTATAGCATAATTTTAATTTTAATCTAGTAAAGTTTTCAAAGTATATTCTTGTATTTACAAGCAAAACAAATTCACTCTTGAATACATTTTAGAACCATACCAACATACTTTCAATGTTTTATTGCATGCCCAACAAATATAAAAACTATAATTTTTTTTTGTATAACACACGAAGACAAACTCATATCCAACATTTATTTTTGTTTTCGGGCACGAAGCCCAAAAAACATCACTAGTTTTAAATAAGTTTAAAATGTCTAAAACTAAGAATAAATTAAATTATATCTCGTGAGCTCTCAAGTAATAACTAGTATCGTGCCCGTGCGTTGCAACGGAATATATAATAAGATAACAAAAATAAATTCTCATACAAAATGACAAATTTTCATAAAAAAATAAAATTAGAAATATATTCTACATTTATCACAGTAATATGTATAGAAATAAGGAAGTAGATAAATAAGGAAGTGAACAAAAAATTGATTTGCATTGTGATCCGCCGTATAGAAAATTTCAATTGGAGAGGGAGAAATAAGGAAACAAAAAAAAAAATAAGGAAACGGATAATTATATCGCTAAATTTTAGAGTGTTTAATTTTAATTGTAACGCATCGTGTGGCGGTATGTGTGGCGAGTATGTTTGTAGCTAAATTTAAACTTCTACACATAAAACATATGTATTTAATCAAAAGAAGATAGATTATGTGATTGGAGAGCTGAGATTAAATCTAAAAATTAATATTTCAATCGTAACCGTTGGCGGATCGGACACCCAACGTGCTTAATAATGGAATGGAGAAATGGAGATGTCTAAGTAAAAATGCATAATATATTAGTTAAAGTTGTATGCAAATATAGCAACAATTACACTGCACTTTTTCACAATGAATTTATCTCAAATTCGAGATCCAAAAAAGTTATGGCCTTACAATAAATAAAAATTTGGATATCTATGCTAGTGAATTTGATTCGGAATGTAACAGTCCAAACATTAAAACAAAATTACAGAAAAGTTAGTGAAGGTTTAGATATCAAATAATTTGCAACAAAGAAGATATTTACAGAAAAATGAGATTTCCTGACAATAGAAATATTCGACAATTTGAAATATAAAAATAAAAAATAAGTTTATAGACATATCGTTGAAGATAAAAATAGCCTACATATCAAATTTTGTTTAACTCGAGTATGATGAATTGATGATGGAACAAAAGTGCTAAAACTAGAGAAGGAAATTTGTCACGGCGTGATCAGTCACGTCACGTAACGTCACGTTCACGTCACGTCACGTCATATCACGTGTGTCGATTACGTAACGTGACTCACGTGTTGCGTGACGTGACTATTCGCGTGACGTGACTGTATTTAACAAAAATTATACGTCACGTCACGTCACGTTATAAAACACATCACGTGATTACGTACTGTTATATTTTGGCAGTTCCAACATGTTTTGAGGACAAACTCTAGTAGTCCATATTCCTATTAACACTATTAAGCTATATTTCTGTAGTATATTCATAGTATATTCAGACTTTTCTTTTGTGGCTGTTTGTAAAAACTATGTTTCTTAATGAAACGGACTTAAATATCTTTTATCCAAAAAAATTGGTAATTTTTAGAATATTATTTACTAGTTAATTTTTGCAACATTATTTTCTTATTTTACAAATTTTATAATTTTCATATTTTTTGATATATTTTTTCTGAATTTTCAACAATTTAAATTAAAATATAAAAAAAGTTTAATGTGACTAATTTATGTTACGTCATATCACGTCACGTGTAGTCACGGCGTGACTACACGTGACGTGACCATTCGCGTGACGTGATCGTCTGCCACTATTTTGATCACGTCACGTCACGTCACGTGACCAAATCACGGCGTGTTTGTCACGTCATGTCACGGCGTGTCACGTATTTCCTTCTCTAGCTAAAACTAACATGAGTAGAACTAGGGTGTGATGTGCTTACCAAACTCTTTGATGGGCATAACTTCATAATCTATCGTATTCACTTCAAACGAGATGAATCAAAACCGTTGTAACCGATGTACTTCACGAGTGATGTGCGTACATGCAAAATTTTATGTTTCAGATTTATTTAGTACAAAGTCAAGCGGTCAAAATTGATGAAAAATGAATGCATTAAAATAACTTCTAAAACTTCATTTTGAATAATTTATTTTTCATTAATTTTGACCACTTGACTTTAGACTAAATGAATTCAAAAAATTTAAAATTTTGAATATACACACATCACTCGTGAAGTATATCGGTTTGGATTCATCTCGTTTGAAGTGAATCCGATAGATTATAGAATTATGCTCATCAAATAGTTTGGTGAGCACATCACACCTTAGTTCTACTTAACTAACATTTATCAAATGTCATTATTATTTATAAATATGATAAGAGTGAGGCTATGGTGCTATGCATAGCACGGATGGCTAGTGTACTACGGCTCAATATGGTACTTTTTAAAATCCTAACGGTCGATCTGACCGTTCAATGTGATAATTATATGAATATGTACTTGCAAACTAAATTTTACATTTTTTTGAATTTTTTTACTATTTTTTTAGATAGATAGAATTTTGATGGTCCAAAATTTTCAAAAAATACTGATTTTTCTACCTATCTAAAAAAATAGTAAAAAAATTCAAAAAAATGTAAAATTTAGTTTGCAAGTACATATTCATATGATTATCACATTGAACGGTCGGATCGACCGTTAGGATTTTAAAAAGTACCATATTGAGCCGTAGTACACTAGGCATGTGTGCTATGCATAGCACCATAGCCTCACTCATATGATAATATCAATATTTGATAAGTTGGATTTTTTATCAATTCTACTTTTCACGATTGTCAACATTGCCAAGTAACAATAAAACCCTATTTTTTAACATAATATTAATAACAGTACTGCGTGCAGATTTCAAAAATATTTGGATGGACAATTTTGAGATGGAAAAAAGAAGTTCATCTGTGGATCTTTGGATTCCATTCTTTCCGAAACGGAGAAAACCCACAAACGACTGCAACCAGGCTCGCGCTTCACCGGAATATTTCCCCCGTCTCTCTCTTGTACAAAGTCAAACACTCGCACCCAACAAAATTTTCCTGGACCCGTTCTTTCCTGATGGTGTACAAATCCATTTCAATGATCTGCGGGTCCCAAGTTCATCAGACTGCGGTTTCTCCTCTGTCCTGAAGTTGGACATGGTCTACCAAGTAACTGAGCTCCTTCCACTGATCACTTCCTCTCTTGTCCTTTCCTCACTACCCCAATATTAACGCAAACATAAACTCCATCCCGCTCTTCACCCAACGAACCAAGAAACCAAATAATTCAAGAACCATACCACCGATCCGTCCATCGATCCGCCATGGACGGATCGGAGGAGCTCGATCTGGAGGCGGCGGAGCAGGTGATAATGCGATGGGAAACCACCTCAGCCTCCAGCTCCTCGCCTGATTCGTCCCTCCTCTTCTCAGCTAACAGCGTCCGAGCAGAGGCGGAACGCTACCTTCACGCTGTCGACAGACTCCGTCTCTCCGCAAAGGATTCCCCTGTCGCAGTCAACAGCCCTCGCCGCCTTTCCTCTGCCTCCGCCTCCTCCTGTGCGATTCCATCCCCGGTGACGGCGTTGCAAACCGCGATGGCGCGCCTCGAGGACGAGTTCCGCCAAATCCTTGTCTCCCGCATCATTGAGATTGAGATTGATTCGCTAATCGATCTGGGCTCCCTCTCCATGAACAGCACTGTATCAGGCGAGCTCTTCCCTGGCAATGAAGACCTGGCGACCGAATCAGCATCTGAACCCGAACGGTCACGGTCACCATCGCCCGTACCCGCTTCAGAATTAGTATCTCAACCCGAATCTCAACCATCGTCAACATCAGTACCGCCACCCGAACGCAAACGCGAACCATCGCCAACATTCAGGGCGCCTGAACCGGAACGCATAAATGAACCATCGGCAATACCCGTACCGACCCCAGCATCAGAATCTGAATCGATACCCACACCTGATCCCAAATCAGAAGGAAGCACCAGCAGCTCTCTTTCACAGAGGAACAAGTATCTCTCAATGCGTAGTATTAAACAAATCGACCTCTTCCCACCAGATGCCATAGAAGATTTGAGAAGCATTGCAAGTCGGATGGTAGCTTCAGGGTACTGGCGGGAGTGTATGCAGGTTTATGGGTCAGCCCGCAAACCTGCTGTGGACCAGAGCCTCCGCCGTCTGGGCATAGAGAAAATGAGCATAGGAGACGTTCAGCGGCTCAATTGGCAAACATTAGCGACCAAGGTGGGGCAGTGGATCCGGTCAGCTCGTGCCGCGATCCGCATTATACTAGCCAGCGAAAGGAGGCTGTGTGAGATGATTTTTGACGAGGAAGGATTGGAGGAGGCGCCTTTTGCTGAGGCTGTGAAAGGTGCCGCTTTGCAAGTGCTTGGGTTTGCCGAGGCAAATTCAATCGGCCGCCGGTCACCAGAGAAACTGTTCAAGATGCTTGACATGTATGAATGCTTATTGGATCTTATGCCTGATATCTCGGCAATTTTCAACTCTAAATCAACAGAATCAATCCGTCAACAGGCTGAGGAAATACTCCTCCGTCTAGGTGATGCAGTGAGAGGGATTCTCTCGGAGTTTGAGAATGCTGTGATCAAGGAAACATCGAAAACCCCAGTGCCGGGCGGCACGATACATCCGTTAACCCGATATGTCATGAACTACTTAACGGTGATCTCCGATTATAAGGAATCACTTACCAAACTCATTACCTCCCGCCCCTCGTACCGGTTGTCTGGATCTGAAGAGCCAATTACAATTGATGATGATTTTCCCCAACCCCAAGCCCAAGAACCAATAGCTTACCATTTGGTCTGGATAATTTTCGTGCTACACCGTAGCCTAGATATCAAAGCTGGCCCATACAAAGATGCAGCCTTGTCACACCTATTTTTGTTGAACAACATACACTACATAGTGCATAAGGTGAAAGATACACCGGAGCTTCGGGAGATGGTAGGTGATAACTATCTCCAGAAGCTTACCCAAGTTTACACTAATGCTGCGATAAACTACGAGCGTGCCACGTGGTTTCGGATTCTGCACTGCCTCAGAGATGAAGGTTTACATGTGACTGGTGGGTTCTCATCAGGCATTTCAAAATCAACACTGAGAGATAGATTTAGGTCTTTTAATTCATCCTTTGAGGAGGCACACAGGGTGCAGTCTATGTGGCAGGTACCTGACCTTCAGTTGAAGGAAGAACTGAGGATGTCAATTGGTGAGAAGCTGCTCCCGGCATACCGGTCTTTCCTAGGAAGGTTCAGGCTACAGATAGAGAGTGGGAAGAATCCAGAGCTGTATATCAGGTATTCTGTAGAGGATCTTGAAATGGCCATTTTGGATTTCTTTGAAGGTACTCAGCCTCCTTCTATTCTTAATAGGCGGAGGTCACACTGATAGGAGATACAATACTAGGTTATTCTTTGATTTTTCTGGGATAAGGTGATGGTTTGAATAAAATTGAGAATTCTTCAAGGTGTATGTAGCGTGTATAGGTACAGTCACACTTTGTGTGATTTTTTTTTTTTTTTTTTTTTTTTTCCCACTAGGTGAGAGAGAAAAATTCTTTTAGAAATAATTGTCTGAAAGTTGGGTTGATGAGTGAATCTATGAGATGGTGTCAATATGATCAATCAGATCTAGTACTGGTCTTGTGGACTGGTACTGGTAATAGCTATCTTTTCCTTATGTTCAATCTTTTTGTTTAGTTACAGATCTTAATCAAGGCACTGATGCAATTTTGTTCTTTGCTCAATTTTGTTTTTAGTTTTGATACTTTGGGGTTGATGGATGATGGTATGTAAATCCTAATTGTCTGCTGGCTTAACATGTTCTTTTGTGCTCGTCATTGAAATGCCATGTTTTACTTTGTATGTAATTATTTCTCTGCTATTAATGCCCTCCAAATGTTCCAGGGTACTTGGTAACGAGTTCGAGTTCGGTATGGTACCAGCAAGTTTTACCTATCGTTGAAGTTTTCCAAGTTAAGCTGGTAAATAATTGCTTTGCTTCTTTTCATTTCAATATTTATGTCTTTCAGTTATTTACGTTGTATTATTTACCTTCCAATTTAGCCAAGTTTGTTGCATGTACTAAGCTATAATTAATTAAGTATTTATTCAATGGTATTACATGCTAGTTGCTAGGCATAGAATGGAGCTCTAAATTGGGTTTTTATCATGTATTGGTTTTTGGACTGCTCACTTGTGCTTGTTCATCTCCAATGGGGAGACCCAACGGTTTTGTTACCTGTAAGGTACTCTATTTGAGAAAAATAAGAAACGTTTCTTGTGTTTTGGTTAAATTGACCCTATCTTGCCTGTTCAACAATGACAACCTTGTGATGACAATAATGATGCAGATGTGAGTACTTGTTGGCTTGTTTATAAGAACTGTCATGGAAGTATGGAACATGAACTTTGAATCTCGTCATCGGATCCTTTTTCTGAGGATAGCCTAAACTTCAAAGTTCCATCAAAATTTGAAATGTTCATTTCAGCTTGTACGGTTTATATCTATATCTAGTTTCATCATATAGCTTAGTTTCATATGTTAGTTCTGCCTGATTCTAGTGATCTAAAACAATTAATTTCAATCTAAACAATCTAGTTTAAAATGAACTACAGCGATTTTGCAATATTCTGTACATGCTACTATGATAAGAGGTGCATAACTGACCTGATACGAGTTGCACAGACCATGTAGATGTATTTGCCCCGTCTTAAAACTTGCATCTCCCAAACTATCATTTGACTTGGATTTATTACTTTTGTAATGTAGCAGATAGTAAACTTTTCTAAATGGTACCAAAAGGTCAAACCAATTGTACGTACGTACATTTACAAAAAAAGAAAAGAATATTGCATACTACTAAAGTTAATCGCACAAGACTCGTCTCTATTTTATACAAAACACAGATAGTCTTGTGAGCAAAGTTAGAGTGTAATGTGTTCATTGAGGGTGTTGCATAGCAAACCATATTAATGTGTTCATTAACGGTTTGGGTTTGTCTTGTGAGCAAAGCTAAGGTGTAATGTGTTCATTAAGAGTGTTGGTGAGTACAACTTCAAAAGTCTATCGGATTGATTTTCAATGACGAATTCAAACTGTTGAAATCCATCTATTTCATGAGTGATGCATATACATGAATTTTTTGGAAGTTTCGAAGTCAAGCGGTCAAAAAGATGAATCATTTATAAGTTGTTTTATATATTCATTTTTCATTATTTTTTGACCGCTTGATCTCGTACTAAATGTTCGAAACTTTCAAAATTTTGCATGTACATGCATCACTCATGAAGTAGATAGATTTCAACGGTTTAGATTCGTCATTAAAAATCAATTCGATAGATTTTTGTAGTTGTACTCATCAACTGTTCTTGATGAGCACATCACACCCTAGCTTTGTTCTTTGCTCTAGTATTATTACATGCTGATGGGTGTCAAGCAGGGTTCTTTATACAAAGTGTCAAAGTCTAAATGGAGCGTTTGCATATTAGACAGTTATGCACCAATTTAAATTCTGATGACAGCACTGGAGGAAAGGCTAGATACAGTTCGAAGAAGCAAAACCCACAATTAATTTGAAAGATTGACGTCATCTTTCATCTTAGTGTATGACATCAAGCTGGCACTAAGAAAAAGTATGTATACAAAAACAAAGCATGTGATATTATATAATGTATTGACCTTTTCTGTTCTTTTTGTTCCTTCTAAATTTTCCAAAAGAAACACCCAAAATCGCTTGTTTTTACATTCTGCGTTGAAGATTGTACTTTTCATTTAAAAGTTTTCAGCTCAAACAGTTACCGAAGGAACTACAACTAGCTAATACATAACACTTCTAGTTTGAAACAAACAAGCCAAAAAGGCCATTCTACTATCCACTTTTGGAGTTATTTACAGTAGTCTCCATAATTTAAGCATGTTTTCACTCGGCAACTCAGCGGGGCCTCGATTTTTTTTCAACCTCGTTTTGTTTTCTCTGGTTTTGGTTTCTTCATTTAGAAGTGAATGCCTACAAGACAAGATTTGTTAGTTGTGACCTTGTTGTGGAAGGCGGGTTGCATGAGGTTGAATATAAACGAGTTATATAATTAGTTTAACAAAGAATACTATCTTGGTCTTATCGACCCTGTACTTCTTTAAATTCTCAATTTTATTATTTAGCAATACATGTTATATCCTCTCTCTTTTTTCTTTTAGTTTCTTAGAAATGTTGGGGATAAACCTTGAACTTCTTCATTAGGTTGAATTGCCATCTGATCTTTTTTATTTATTTATTCAAATGACCCTCGAACTTTTATGTTGGGTTCAACAGCCATGTTATTTTGTATCACTCCATTCTAATCCCCATTATTACTTTCTATTCTCTCTATATCATCAATACTCAACAGCCATGTTATTTTGTTATCCTGATTGCTTCTCTTTGTGTGATTGTTAGTTTGTTACTCATGAGGCTTAGTGTAAAATCTAACCCTGTTAAATTAAGTGAAGATTCAGAAATCTTTTGCTGTACTTTGCCGATGTAAACCAGTCCTAGATCGTAGTATTTGTTTTTCCTAAATTAGGGTATTCAGAAAACATATGTCATATTTTTTCGGTGTAAGCCAATTTTAGATCATAGTATTTTTTTTTTTATATTAGTCGTACTTATATATAGTGTCATTTCCATTCACATATCTGGAAATAGAATCAGAGTTTTCGGCTTCTTATGTAAAGTTATGACTCAAATTGGTCATATGCATGCAGGTTGATGTGAAATGTGTTTATTTTTGCTTATTGATATGTTGGTCCCTGGTAGTATTTATTTCTCTTAGACCAAACTATTAATCAACTGAGTTATTTTTCCATCTATTTAACTCAGTTGAAGTTTCACTTTTAATAGTTTAACAAGATATACCAAAATGAAGGAGAGAAAACAAAAAGAAACAGAAAAGGGATGTAATGCTGCACATTTGAATATTGTTTCAAACTTTTAATTACGCTGACAAAGAAATAGCTAGATTTCAGCTATTCTAAAGATGTCTATAGATATACAGAAAAAACTTTTTGAGAAAAGATTTAGGCATTTGAAGACAAGTCACTAAATTTCATAACGCACATCAATTAACCATATAGTTATGGTTTTCATCTGGCGTTGCTTTTAAAAAAAAAAAACACTTAGGTAACCACTTCAAATTAGTGACCGGTAACTTCGCTCTTCTACAGCTTTTCTTAATTAACAATACAAGGACATCTCAAACATAACCTTGATTTCAAAAAAAAAATTGAGCTTGTCCTAATTAACTCTTCCAAATCTCCCCTTTTGTTAATATTTTCCACTTTATCAAAAATTAAGTTTGCCCATAATCAATTAGGACCAGATTCTACCAATTAAACCTCCTATAATGTGGAAAAGGACCTCTGAGTAAGTTTATTATAGATAAATTAAGCTTTGATAAACGGAAAATTTTATAATTTGGAAAAGGGCCTCTAGGTAAGCTTATTATAGATAAATTAAGCTTTGATAAACTGAAAATTTGACCACCATGAGGCTTAGTTGAATCTTTGACATTATGAGGCTAAGTTAATTTCACACAGCAAAGAGAGTTCTGTGCAATTGTACCTTACCAATGAATCAATACTATTTGCAAGTAGCGGCACAGTAAAACATTCAGATTGATCATGGCTAATTTTACTGGATTAAAAAATGCTAGTGAAATGAAAAAAAACTGCTCAGGTCCTTAATCAACCCGTTAGGTCGCTCATATGAAAGTTTATTAGTTCATTACTAAGTCCAGATTCTGCATAAAAAAAAAAAAAAAAATTCAACATCACATCCCACGAGATGGACAATTCTAAATTTCTAATAGATAGGTACAAATTCTGCACACAAACAACAACAAAAAAAATTAAGGGCCTGTTCGGCTTGCCACTGTGCTCGTGGGAAAAAAAAATTCACTCAAGAGTGAATTTTTTTCTCTCCACACGCACAGTGTTTTGATCATTCAAAAATCTTCATTCTCCAGTCCATTCCCATTCCCTTCAATCTGCCGAACAGGCCCTAAAACTCACATCCCACAAGATCGACAACTCTATATTTCTAAGCGACATACATATTCTGCACAATAAATAAAAATTCAACCACATCCCCTAGATCGACAATTCTAAATTTCTAATATACAAGTACAGATCTGCTTGTTTGAGCTTTCAAAAGGCTTTCGCAAGATTGTGTCAAAGGCCAGGATAAACAACACACGAAATTACTAAGAAGAGAGTACTGTTTATAATCTTACTCATTTTGTCGCTTGTTAGCATTGTTACTAAAATATGAAATTCGAAATCTTGTCATTATATGCTCGTTATTTATTCGGATTTTTCTTTTGACAAAGTACATTTGAGTTTGAAAGCCTGGCATGATTTCTATTCGCCAGAAATCTACAAGTACGGCTTCATATTTGAATTCTAAGTAATAGAATTTTGCACGCTTTGCTGGAATAAAGTTTCATTCTTATTTTGGTAATAGAAAGGCGAGGTTTCTTTCTTTCCTTGTCATTTCCCATAATTTTGAATCTTTTATTACCCTTTGCATTTTGTCCCATTTTTTCTCAGGTTTGCAAACCAAGCACCAGCTAAATAACGCTCTAATTTCATCAAAATTTATTACATTCTTTTACCCTTTTTGTTTCAAGGCACATTTATGCTTAATGCTGCTTGATATTGTTTCAAACGCAAAAAAGCGCTATATAAGAACTAGTCTGTAACCGAACGTGCCAATGTCCAGTACGAGAAGCAACCAAAATATCAGAACAAATTAAAGATCAATGATTTGCCAGTATAAACTGAATCAGACAAGCCAAAAAGGCCATTCTACTATCCCTTCTTTTGAGTTATTTACAGTAGTCTCCATAATTTAAGCATGTTTTCACTCGGCAACTCAGCGGTGTTTTCTACCACGTTTGTTTTCTCTAGTTTTGGTTTCACTTAGAAGTGAATGCCTGCAAGACAAGATTTGTTAGTTGTGGAAGGCGGTTGCATGAGGTTTAAATTTTAAACTAGTTATATAATAAGTTTAACAAAGAATACTATCTTGGTCTAGTTGAGTACTTTAACTAATTATACTGGCATGATCAACACTTTTCTCTTTTCAGCGCTGCGGTGAATTGCCTCTGATTTGATTAATTGAGCACAGTTACATCTTTTGTGGTAAAATTGCTCTCTGGTATGAGAAGGAAAACAATACTTTTAGAATGGTATAGAATGGTGCCTAAATCCTTCCTATGGTTACCAAATTACATCTAGAGAGAGATTCAAGCATTACTGAGAAAATATTGCAGTGACCCGGATCAGCCAAGTGGGCCGACAAGTTATCCAGTGGGCTCTCTCCAGTGTAGATAGCTTGAAATACAAACCCAACAAAAGCAAGCATGGCAAGCCTCCCATTTTTTATCTCCTTAGTTCTCAGAACCATAACAGGCTCCGGTGAGCCCCTGCCCCACATCATGAAATCAAACCACAACCCGCCTGGGTAACCCACGTCAGGCTTCGGGTTCTTCTTGGTTGGATGTTTGGGCTCGATGTCGACACAGCCTGGGTTTAGGTAATCAGCCCATCTACGTCCCTCGGCCCAGCCCATTAGAATCATTTGAACCACAAAAAGGGTCAATGGGTCAGTAAAATACTCTTGAGAGCCAGCTTCAAACCTGTCATATGATTCAGTAAATGTGCAGAAAAAAATACTACATAGTTCAGCACCATGAAATCAGTTGCTTCAGATTTATTTATACAATAGTCCCATACAGCCGCTGCCAGCTCCTATAGGTCCAGGGAAGATAAAATGTAAAATGTAACTTTAAGAAACCAAGAGAAAAAACATTGCCCAAAAAGAGCCAAAAGGTAGAGTCTCGGTTGTCAATTGACTAATTTCCAGTGAGAGGTACAAAGGGTCGCATACTACAACATTTTATCGGGCTTAAGTAACATGTTTTTAGTTGTAAAGCCTTTGTTGTCGTTAAGTACCATGAGAAGTTATCCATGAAGCCAATCTTTTGGAGCCAATCTGGAACTAGTATTCCAAAGACTGCAAGCATGGCCCACCGGCTGTGCATTAGCTCTGCCTGTGCAAACCATCTCAGGGTCTCTGGGTCAGATCCTGTAAATTTCATCGTATAAATGATAATAACAAATTAATATGCTTACTGGACGGATTGAGCATCAGAGCATCTCAACAGACTCTTTAATCTGGAACCTTTTTTTTTTTTTTGTTGCTTAGCTTGTTAACTTGTGCATTTCAGTACTGGCTCATACTAAATTAAAATAGATATTTGGGTAATTGAACATAAGATAAATAGGAGAGAAATTTAGATTCTCCAATGATCACCATTGATAGGATCAGGAAACAGAATTAAAAAGTATTACTGTGAAAGTCTAATGTGCCTTCTTTATTCGACCCATGTCATGACCATAAAATTTATTTATCACTAGAATGCAAAGTTTGGGTTCATTTTTCCTTTTCATGAATGGAAACAAAAAAAACAAAATCAAGCATAATGTACATACCTAATCCGAGCGGATCAAAGCCAAAATCCCCTGGGAGGCTACAAAGATGAGCAAAGCAAAATAAATTAGTGCTTCATATAACTCCAAAATAACACTTTCTCTAAATTACTTCATATTAATGATTACATTTTGAACAGAAAACTCTCAAATTTTGCAAGATATCAGCACAGAATGAAATTCTAAAGGCATACAGAAAAATCAGAGGTCATTATTTAAAATGGCACACATTTAACTTCATAAATTCTAATAAAAACTTACCTTCCATCTAGCCATGGGGGAGGAGAGCTACCGGGGAACCAAAGAGGCCTATCAGGGGGCAGTGGCTCACACACACTTGACACGCCTCCTTTTGTGGCCCCTACCTTTGTTGTTATATTGGAACAAGTAATAGATGATCTTCTTGCTTGATTTGTGGCATGTGCTCTACACAAGCTACATCACAAATTTTGGAAGTGCAACTGAATTAACGGTGCATTTGTCGTTACAGATTAATCTGGTACTTCATTCAGAGTCTACTTCCATACAATTTCTCAGCCTATTAGATGTTTTGGAATTGATTTCCAATGTGCGTGATAAGTACAGTAATACAGAACGGGTCAAATGGTGCTATGGATCAGCAATTACCAAATTCCAGCCAATTAAGTCCATTTCATGAAAATAAATATTCTAACCCCTTTTCTATTTTTTTAATGAAGTTCATTTTTTAGGAATCAGGAAGTGATTCGTCCAATAATGCAAATAAAGCTAAGAAATCTTGCACTGGCAAATTACTAGATTGAATGAAATTGTGGTTCCTGAACTTCATAGATTTGTGAAATAACTGTTATTTTTTTTTTAGGCCTGAGAGGTGAACAAAAAGGAAATTTTGTTGGACATGTTCTCAGCGTATAATATATATTACAAATGAAGCAAAATTTTACAACAAATTATCCATAGCATTCGGAGTCTAATTCATTTTCAGCACAAATATCAGTTTTATGTATGGATAATCAAATCACCGAAATTTTTATTAACAGAAATTAGAAAATTAAAATATCGATATTGAAGAACAGTTTCGCCAGATTTCAAAAAATAACAATTCCGTTGTTTTCGGTAACGTTCAGAGGCCGTTATGAAGAATAACGGCCCGATTAGCGGTTAATTACGCACCACCAACCACGGCTTAAAAAAAACAGGCCGTTATGGACATTCATGGCCAGGGGAAAAGGGAAAAAAAAAAAATTCAGGCCGTTATTGTCCATAACGGCCAGGAAAAAAAAAAAAAAAAATTTTTTTTTTTCCAGCAAATTGATTTGTGTGAAATCGCAGCAAATTGTGTGAAATTGTATCAAATTAGTTTTAATTTGATGTGAAATTGCTAGGTTTAATTAGGGTTTAATTTTATGAGTTCGGTATAATTTTGTGCAATTGCCTTAGCATAGTTTTAATATCAAAATTTTGTACCAAATTTAGTGTATTTTATTTTTACATGTTTGTTGTATACTTTAGTTGGATTTGATCAAAATACTTGTGTACATTCATGTGTGTTCAACTCCTTGTAATATTTTTAAATTGCATATGAATTAAATTAGTATAATGTGTGTTCAACTTCTTTTAGTTTTGATGTTAAAGATAAATTATTTGAAATATTATGCATGGTATAGGATGTCAAGCAACTGCGGTCCGAATGACCCTGACATTCAAGATGCATATGAGGCACCACCAAATTCGAACTTGCCAACAGAAAAATTTAGCGAATTGTTATGGATGCCGCATGCACAACACAAAGTCTCCCCGGATTCAGCCAAGTAAAAAAAATGTATTTGGGGCTGAATCCGGGGAGCCCCAATGTGGAGTCCATCCGCCTACGGGATACATAACAATTAACTTACAGTATCAGAGAACAGCGAGACTTTGTGTTGTGCATGCGGCATCCATAACAATTCGCTAAATTTTTCTGTTGGCAAGTTCGAATTTGGTGGTGCCTCATATGCATCTTGAATGTCAGGGTCATTCGGACCGCAGTTGCTTGACATCCTATACCATGCATAATATTTCAAATAATTTATCTTTAACATCAAAACTAAAAGAAGTTGAACACACATTATACTAATTTAATTCATATGCAATTTAAAAATATTACAAGGAGTTGAACACACATGAATGTACACAAGTATTTTGATCAAATCCAACTAAAGTATACAACAAACATGTAAAAATAAAATACACTAAATTTGGTACAAAATTTCGATATTAAAACTATGCTAAGGCAATTGCACAAAATTATACCGAACTCATAAAATTAAACCCTAATTAAACCTAGCAATTTCACATCAAATTAAAACTAATTTGATACAATTTCACACAATTTGCTGGAAAAAAAAAAAAAATTTTTTTTTTTTCCTGGCCGTTATGGACAATAACGGCCTGAATTTTTTTTTTTTTTCCCTTTTCCCCTGGCCGTGAATGTCCATAACGGCCTGTTTTTTTTTAAGCCGTGGTTGGTGGTGCGTAATTAACCGCTAATCGGGCCGTTATTCTTCATAACGGCCTCTGGACGTTACCGAAAACAACGGAATTGTTATTTTTCGAAATCTGGCGAAACTGTTCTTCAATATCGATATTTTAATTTTTTAATTTCTGTTAATAAAAATTTCGGATCAAATCACGTGCCTCATTATATGTTCAAGCAATTGTAGACAGTTATGACATTTTATTATCTGTTCATAGCAACAATTAGTCTATATGCTGTATAAGGGTAGCAAAATTGTAGCCTTTTTTTTAATTCCACATTTTGTAATGGAGCAATTTGTTGCCTAATCTATTGATGGGGAAAAAAATTGGACAGTTAGTAGTCTTTAAACTTGAAGCTATACATACCTGGCATTGAGCTTAGATACAAAACACGAGCTTAGAGCAAGAGCCATGCGAGTGTTTAAAGCACCAACTGTAGAAGAAGAGAGATAAGGGGGGAGAGAGCGCGCTTTATCTGCAAGCAAGAACGGTGAGGTATGGTATGGCCTCGTGATAGAGATCGAATGAATGATTGCCACGTGGAGAACAAAATTTGGCAGGCCTGTTTTCGATTGGGCCTTTTGGAAGCATTTGAAAAGGCCTAACCGATGTGTTTGACTAGATTACAATTAGAGCATGTTCTTGTTGTTTTGGGTAAGTTTGGATGAGAGTAATAATAGTTAGAATAGTGAAATTTGAGAATAGTAAATGAGAATAGAGAAAAAATAATTAGATTAGTGTGATAGTGCTATTTGGATTAATAAAAATGTTGTTTGGATTGTATATGTGGAATAGTAAATAGCTGTTACCAATAAATAATAGTGTTAACAAGGTGTTAATTAAGATGAAAGATAGGCAAGTGGGATCTCAAACGAATTGTCACGATGTGGAGATAGCGGAAGTGGTGTCAAATTTGTCATTTCGGAACTGCGCTGGAGGAAATCCGAAAAAGAAGCATTTTTTTTATCTCTCCACACTTCCGAATAGTAGATATTCCAACATTTACAAGGAATAAAGAATAGCAGCAGTTCTAGCTATTTCAAATAGCAAAAATGTTGTTTGGATACACATTGCTATTTTGAATAGCTATTGTTCTATAATAGCCTTCATTCTTGTGTCATCCAAACATAGTTGAATAAGCGTACCAAGTTACAACTATCAACCCTTCACCACGAAATAAAAGCAGTGCCTAAAGCGGTGGGATAAGGAAAGGCGATCAGTAAAGGAAAAAGGTCATGGCCACCTCTGCTGCTTCTATCTCGTTCCAACGGGTGTCGGACTGAAGTAACGAATTAGTTGCGGGTGCCTTCTCCTCTTCAGTGATGGAAGGGTGAGTGGTCTCCCGTCTGTTTAGAGGTGATTGTCTTGAGCTGGTTGATTCAGTTCCCAGTCTGATTTGATTCAGTGCTTCTCGGCTGATGAGTGACTGTCCTGGTCTGATCGATTCAGTTCCTGATTCGATTTGGATTCAGTGCCTTCTCGGCTATGATATGCGTACAGAGAAAACCATCAGTAAGCTCCAAGCACTCCAATCAAACAAGGATAATCAAATTTGTGTCCTCAGGATGCGCATACTCCCTGTGCATTTTTAGTTTTGCTTACAACTGTATGTTTTCACAGACACTCGTTGTCTAAGCTTATGTAACAACTACTTTGTAACTTTTTCCATCAATGCAATCGCCTACGGGCTTTCAACCAAAAAAAGAACTATCAACCCTTCAGCAAATAATTGTAGAGAAACCTTGATAAAAAATTATGGATCAGTAATAATTATTTTATCTATTTTAAAAAAAATGGTAAAAGAGTTATAAAAAAAATGTAAAATTTGGTATCCGAGTATATTTTTATAGAGGAGGGTTCAAATGTTTTCATTTTTTAAACGTTAATAACTTAAAATTTAAACTAAAATATTAAAATAAAACCGTTAGATTTGATTTATGTCATTTTATCCATGCAAATATAAAATATTATGATTTTTCGACTTTGTTTTCATCTAGTATCAAGTGCTTGCAAAAATACATTGATATGGATAAATTATGAATCTTGATTTTTCAACTTATTGATTTATATAAAAATAAAACTGAAAAGTGATAATTTTTTACGTGTATGTAGAGAAAATAATATAGATCACATCTAGCGATTTTATTTTAACATATAAGTTTTAAAAAAATTGTTATTAGAAAATTAAAAAATAGAGGTGTTTGAACTCTCCTTGTTTCTATATGAAGATCATGTTTAATGACAATTTAAACTTTAAAAATACATATAGATTCATAGCACGTATTTATCCGTAATATGCATATTACCGTAGCCTTATTCTAGTTATAATGAGAAACAAAAATATACTATATACAATTTCATATTCATTTATTGTTTTATAGGTAACAAGTAGCTTTTATATTGTCCTTATTTGATACGCTAACAATTACTTTTTTATCCGTTAAATTAATTAATTTTTTTTTATATGTAACCGCCGGATTTAAATACGGTACCGATAGGATAAACAAGTATAGAGTTTCGTTGATACCTTTAGAAAAAATGCAAAGTAGTCTTTTCCGGGCTAATTTGATAAATAGTATGTTTGAATCGTTAAAAAAATATTACAAAAGTAACGTATCAGATTAGTATGTATAAGAGGTGTAATAAATGATAATTCAAATAGTACGAACAATGTAAATTTTGTTTTATATGAAATAATATTAGTTTGAAGAGGAACTTTATATTTTATATTTTCGTTTTTTAAACTGTAGATCCGAACTGCTTAACATGATATTCATATCAAAATATGTTTTGGAATGAAATTTATAATTTTTGAATTTTTTTTAATATTTTTTAAGATAGGTACAAAATCATTGTTTTCGGACGGTTCAAAAACAATGATTTTCTACCTTCGAAAATTATAAAATTTGGTCTCCATGTATATTTTAATATGAATATTATGTTGAGCGGTTTAGGTCGACAATTTAAATTTTAAAAACAAAGATATGAAATATAAGGTATGATAAGGTATAAAAGACATGAGATATTGGAGTAGAACTAGGGTGTTCCTAAGTTCACCAAGTCTCTTTGTGAACTCAACTCTAAAACCTATCGGATTGGCTTCAAACAACAAATCTAAATCGTTGAAATTCTTCTACCTTACGAGTGATGCGTCTACATGTGAAAATTTTAAAATTTTAAATTAGTTTTGTATAGAGTCAAGTGGTCAAAATGCGTCCAAAAATGAATGCATTAAAATTAATTTATAAACCTTCTAATTTTGACCACTTGACTTTATACTAAATTAATTCGAAAGTTTAAAATTTTCACATGTAGACGCATCACATGTAAGGTAGAAGGATTCAACGGTTTGAATTTGTCGTTTGAAGCCAATTTAATAGATTTTAGAGTTGAGTTCACAAAGAGATTTGGTGAACTTAGGAACACCCTAGTTATACTCGAGATATTGAACCCTCCTGAATTATATATAGAATAGTGTTGATTCACTATTCATATAAAATGTTATTCGATGATTTTTTTAAGAGTGACTTTCATATAAAAATAACAAATCTATTTTTGAATTTACGTTACTGTCATGCATGAAAAGTTTAAAACATATGCACCTCTCCTCTGACCAATCAGTTATATACCCCCGTATAACTAGTTAATTGAAGATTTTAACACAGCCATTTTTTACTGTTTTCTTTTTTTGAAGGTTGGAGGCAGAAAGCCCGCCAACATTTTGTATTAATAAGAAAATTATTTACAAGCATTTTTTACTGTTTTCATTGTGGCTAATTGTAAGAAGATAATAACGATCTTGGCGATATACAGAACTCAGCGGCTCCATGAATGCAAATGTTTAGGATCTGTTCGGCTGCTTAAGGGAAACGGAAATGGGATTGGGGAATCAAAATTTTTGAATTGATTTTTATTGTGTTCGTGGAAAAAAAAAATTCACTCGTTTCTAGATACTTTAAGGGCCTGTTCGGCTGCGGACTGTTGCCGTGGGAAAAAAAAATTCACTCAGAGTGAATTTTTTTTTCTCACGGCAACAGTCCGCAGCCGAACAGGTCCTTAATGTATCTGAACACGACAAATTTCCTTTCATTAAATGATTAAATCAAGATGTCATCTTAATAATTTAATATTTCTGGAGGAATTTGTATAACCGTGATACCGTCTGAGCTTTCATATTGGGTGAATTTAGCTCGAGGTGATCAAACTTTGTCATTTATTATGAATTAGTCACTTAAATTTGATTTGTTCTTTTTTAGTCACTCAACTTTATCATTTATTCCAATTAAGTCATTTTATACTTTTTTGTTCAAAATATTAACGGAATAGTTCTATTCCGTCCAAAATATTAACGGATATACTCATTTCGTCTAAAATACTAATATAATGAGCATATTTTGTTCAAAATACTAATGAAATGAGAATATTTCGTTAGCATTTTAGTTAGAAAAAAATAGAATAACTTGATTAAAATAATTGACAAAATTAAGTGATTAAAAATGAACAAATCAAATTTAAATGACCAATTTGTAATAAATAACAAAATTTAGTGACTACAGCGAAATTTAGCCTTTCTTATTTGCGAAATTTGTTAAGGTTACGTGAAGGTTCATTAAGAACTGCCAAAACATTAGTTACCCGTCTCCCACTACGACGGCACTGTCAGGTTTCGTGTTCTCTTCCACCTCAGTCCACGTTCCTGCTGTCTTTTAAATCCCACAAAAAGATCAAATCCCCGTTTTGCCCCTCCCATGGCCGAAGCCTTGGAAGTTGGATCACTCAACTACTTCCAACCAACGTCCTTCACATCTCTCCTTCTAACGCACCTTCGTTAACTGATCCACTGGAAAATGCTAGAGCCCACACGATTCAGCCGCCGCCGCCTCATCCCAGCCGTCACCGCTTTCTGGATCGTCGGATTCGCACTGATCTACCTCTGGCAGACCAACTCGCTGACCCGGATGCAGTTGTTCGTGCGGGCCCCACCACCGCCAAGTCAGCCGGTTCCTAGAGGGTACAGAGCTGCGGTGTACAACCTGACAGATTTCGGCGCGGTCGGGGATGGCAAGACTGTAAATACGGAGGCATTCGAGAGGGCAATTGCGGCAATTAAAATTTACGAGGATAAGGGAGGGGGGCAGCTGAATGTGCAAGCCGGGTTGTGGCTTACTGCTCCTTTTAATCTGACGAGTTGTATGACGTTGTTCCTTGAAGAAGGCGCGGTGATTCTTGGGATTCAGGTCAGTATGTAATATAACCTAATAATTAAGAGGCTTCTTCTTCGCCTTATTACTGTACATTAGACAATAAAGTGAAAATTTTGAGCTCCAACATGAAAAGGCAAGGCCTTTTCCTTTTGAGAGGATTACTTCAAACTGACAAATTGCCTAGCATTAGTATGGGTCACGTGCTTTTGTGTTCCAACAGATGGCGTTATTTTAAAATCTGAAGGTTGTGGAAGAAAGCAAATAACTTTCTGATTTAGGAGTCCTTAAATCATCAACTGGATTGGAAGTTTGGAAACAGACCTTTGTAGTGAGAAACTGAGAATTGGGTACTCATGTACCAGTTGCTCGTCATAACCAGCTTTCAGTATGATTGCTACTGTAGCAATGAATGACGGGTCAGTATGATTGGTACTGTAAGCCGGGCATATTTAGTTTTGAAATTATCACAGAGCTCATTCTTAGTATTACCGGTCAAAATGAGGCCTCTTTGTTTTGTGGATTTGAGGCTAAATTTGTTAAATGTTTTTGTTGTCATAAATTTTTAAATAAAGGTTACGCACTAAGATGAATCAGAATTATAAAATAAAATTCTTCCCTATAAAAATGCCATTTGTACCAATTTTGTGATTTTCCTGTCAAGATCAGGTGGTACATCCTGTCAGCATGGTCCGGTACTAGCTTGACTTGTTTTTGCTTAGTGTTTAATTGCAGATTTACAGAGAACTGTGGCTATGTTAGGTTAATTTTGATTTGTAATAACCAAATGTTACTTGAGGCAACCCCCAGTTGAAAACATTTAACAAAGGGCAGAAGGTAGTTAGGGGATGCTTGAATCTTGCTGTCAATCCACAAATTTGCAAGGGGAGGAGGAAAATGGAGGGATAAAGATTACAATGCAAAAAATTTCGCAATACTTTGTACACCATCAATTTGGGGTCAGAACCAATTCCTTCCTTCCCCTCCTTACCTTTGCTCCCACCCGACCTGAATCAAAGGCTGGGAGCATAGTATAATAGGCAGTTAGTCAGCTCGTTACCCTGCTTGGTTTTTAATCCTTGATTATGTCATGATTCTACATAACCTCAATTGAGCACAGATGCCACAAAAACCATTAAAAGATATAAGGACCCTACTGTACTCAACTACTACAGTACCAAACTGTGTGATGACTATTTGAGATGCATTACCATACCGTATTTATTCAAGGCAGCACATTATTCTTTATCTCATTACCTTTCTTGTTTCAGGATGAGAGGTATTGGCCATTAATGCCTCCATTGCCATCTTATGGTTTTGGAAGGGAGCATGCTGGACCTAGATATGGGAGCCTTATTCATGGCCAACATTTGAAAGATGTTATTATAACAGGTATGTAAGTTTCTCCAACGTCTTTTTGAGGTTTTTGTTTTTAACTTGCACTTTTCAAAGAATACTGTACTAACTTATACAATAAGATTAAATTGTAACTGCTGACTTCTGATTTGCTCGAGGATGATGTATTAATGGCCCGTTCTTTTTGTCAAACTGTGGGGGGGTATAGCGAAATAAAGTTTTTCTATTGTTTAAAAAAACTTATGATTTGCAAAGGAAACAATAATTTGTGGATAACTAAACTTCATAAATGACTTATTAATAGATAGATTTCTTATTAGCAAAAGCTCCAAAAGGATAGAAAATTACCAACTACTACGATGAAGATTTTCTAGAGAAGATTTTCGAAGTTAGGAATTTTGTTGCCTAATCTTCATTTGCAAAGTGCCAAAGCATTATCCCTCTGAAAATGATCTATTTCTTTTTTAAGTTTATCAAGTATTACTTGTAGGCACTTAGCTAGTGTAGCTGAGACTTTATAATAGCAGTTCTACAATTATGCAGCTAAGTGGATTTAAGCTACTAAGTGTCCTATTAAGCTTCTTAGACAAATAGTGTCAAATTATGCAATAGATCTGTAACGAGTTTCAACTCAATTTACCCTCCATTGTGCAACATGCTGACATTGATTCATAACCTTATAAGGACCGCTATAGGAGCTGACCAAAATTTAGCTTTATTAAACTTAATAATATAAATAAATGCCTTGATTATAATTATCCTCTTTTTTTTTTCTCTGCCTTCCTAAAACAGGTCATAATGGGACTATAAATGGTCAAGGGCAGAGTTGGTGGACAAAGCATCGTAAGAAGCTACTGAATAATACGCGGGGCCCACTGATACAGATAATGTGGTCCCGGGATATTGTCATCTCTAATATTACACTGCGTGACTCCCCTTTTTGGACACTTCATCCCTATGACTGCAAAAATCTAACCATTGCAAATTTGACCATCTTGGCACCCGTCAGGGGGGCTCCAAATACAGATGGGATTGATCCAGGTTCATACTTAAATTTCTATATTACATATTTCAAGTTTGTCACATCTCAAGTAGCATTCTTGTCAAATAACTAAATGAGCATTGTATGCAACCAAAGTTGGTCAAAATTTATATTTTTCTCTTTAATTAATTCATTTAAATTGGTTAGCATGTTCTGGTAGAATGCCAGCTTACTGGCCCAAATTGCAGTTTGAGTAAATTACAGAAATTTGCTATCAAATTTTCATGGATTTTGGTTTTTGACCCGTAAATTTTTGAAGTACCAGTTTAGTTATCAAACATTCTGTTATCTTCTATGAATAAGTGGCAACGACTTCTGCAGTTCAATGTTTAGGGAACGCTCCATCAAAAGAAGCCTAAGCACTAGATCCTGAACCGTTTGGCCCCTCTAATGAAACCAAACATGACCAATGTTGGAGAAATAATCAACTTTTGGGAGCAAGATTATAGTGTTTGAAGCCAGCCAAATCCGATATGCCTCTATTTCTGAGTTGCAGTACCTAAGTAATCATGTTTGAATCCTAAGAATTGCTAGTATTGTTATGCCAAATTGTAGATTCGTGTGAGGACATGTTAATAGAAAACTGCTATATATCTACGGGTGACGATGGGATCGCAATAAAGAGTGGATGGGATCAGTATGGGATTACATATGGCCGTCCTTCCACCAATATTACCATCCGCAATCTCACAATCCGATCTGTTGTCAGGTCTGTGCTTTCTCTCATCTTTTTTTGTGGTTTACTTTTTGTAAACGGGTGCTTGTCCTGCCTCGTTATCTTTTTATCATCCATGTAAAAGTTGTGTTTTTTCATTAGTTTTACTAAAACACTAGAAGGAAAAATTGAGCTTTGGACCAATAATTCTGAAATGTCATGTCTGGCCATTTGGTATTTGAGCAATTACATAATGTAACTGCTTCTAGAGAACCTTATTTTAAAAAAAAAATCGCTTGAAATTCAAATTGCTTGTCTTGCTGTTAACAGTGCAGGAATATCTATAGGCAGTGAGATGTCAGGTGGGGTTTCCAATGTCTCGGTCCAAAATATCCACATATGGGAGTCAAGACGAGGGGTCCGAATAAAAACAGCACCTGGCAGAGGGGCCTATGTGAAAAATATCCTATACCGTAACATAACATTTGACAACCTGCGAGTTGGCATTGTGATCAAGACAGATTACAATGAGCACCCGATTGGGTATGATCCAAAAGCTGTACCCGCCATAAAAGACATCTCTTATGTTGGTATTCATGGTACTGGTGTGCGGGTCCCGGTTCGGATTCAAGGAAGCCCAGAGATACCCATTAAAAATGTGTTTTTTCGAGATATGTCAGTTGGGATCACTAAAAAGAGAAAGCATGTCTTTCAGTGCTCCTATGTAGAGGGTCAAGTTATTGGTTACATTTTCCCAGCTGCATGTGAGAATTTGGATATTTATAATGAGAGGGGTGAGCTGGTCAAGCGATCAGATTCACATAATGTTTCAGATATTGATTATAGTTTTTGATTTTAGACTTGGGCCTTTTTCTTTTCAGCAAGTTATGAGCTTGCTTTTGTTGCTTCGCGCTTTGGCAAAATGCATTGATTCATGTGCTTTCTACTCTCCAGATTTAACTCAGGGGTTCCATTGTCCCCTGAAAGAAAAGAAAATTGAAAAATGGAAGATTGGGGTTGAAAGCACAATTAACCCAATTCATTTGGTCAAATCATGTTTTTCATTTTTGTATATGTGTTTGTTGTTATTTTAGAAATAATATATCATTCTTTTTGTAATGTGGGACATGTACATAGACTCATAGAGTACTTAGATCTCTTACATTGCTTAATGGAAAAAATCCATACCATGTCGGCTACAATTTATTGAATTGATTCATTTACCGGTGTTTTTAAGGTTTTGTTGTATTTCTATTACTGGGAGTTATTATATTTTCAGTTGTCACGATCCACGGATATTAACTAAATCGATTCGTTTCAAATTTTAAACGAACTGGCCCTCTAAATATTCATCTCTACCTCGATAGGATGTATCGTATACTGATAATCACTGTCAGGTATATGAGACAATGCGGACTCGTACGAGGTCTATTTTTGCCTTGTACACCAAATTTTGGTCAATAGAAAATAAGACATGAGGATGTACAAATTGGATAACCATGACAGAGATCCTTCGCATGCACCAGTAAATTGTCAACTGTGCACTGGTACTACATCCATTGTCGTAGAGATAATGGCAGCGATATATCATATTATCCAGTTGAATTGTTTGCGGATGGTTGTCTTCTTTAAATAGACTATCTATCATTTAAATTGCACTAACGAAAATGACCGCAATGCTATCGGTGCGAACTGGGGTAGTGGGTACTAGAACACAATACCACAGATCAGACCTAGGCTTCAGCCTTCAGCCAATTTTGCTTGTGTAGCACGTGTCTGAATTAGAGGTGACAATGGAGCAGATAATATCCGATCCGTATTAAAAAATTAAATATGGATATCCGAATTTGAATATTCGTGTAGATACATATTTGTAGTTTTAAGTTTTAATTATTCATATTTAAATACTAAATATATACCAAGTAGTTTAATATATATTATAAAATAATTTATTTTATTTACCATTATAATTAGATAAATATTATAAATATTATAAATTTTAATATTTTTTAATAAATATCAAATCCGATCTGTATTTGTCTAATATTCGATTCGTACTTGTATCGGAAAAACAAAAATGGATACCACTATCCGCTCCGTTTTCACCTCTAGTCCGAATAGAGTAGAGCAGGAAAATTTATTTGTTTCGGAAAAAAAGGCAAATCAGAAGTTCTAAACAAGTATTTTGAAAAATGATATTTAAGATGAGGAGGGATCCAGTTATACTATTTTATGGTGACACATCTTGAAACTATATGTTTATAAGTTATTTTTACGATTTCAAAATCCAAACAGTCGATCCGAACCGTTCATCATGATCTCCGTATTAAATGTGCTTGGAGACCAAATTTTATATTTTTTGGAAATTGTTTACTATTTATTTAGAATTTTTGAAAATCGTTGTTTTTCAATGATCTAGAATTGTCTAAAAACAACACTTTTGTACACATCTTAATAAATACTAAAAAAATTCCAAAAAATCTAAAATTTGGTCTCCAAGCACATTTTTATATAGAGATCATGTTAAACGGTTCAGATCGACTGTTTGGACTTTCAAATCCCAATAATGACTTATAACATATGGTGTCAAGATGTGACACCATAAAATGGTGTAATTGAATCCCTCCTCATTTAAATGATATATTAAATAATATATATCGAATTTCTAAAAATATCGTCATGAAAGTCTGCCCACAAATACAAATTTAAGTTGAAAGTACGACCACGTTCGTGCGCAATAACCTAAAACGAAAACAATTTTGAAATCACTGATATGTATCACACACATTATATGAAAAACACCCACTAAATTAGTACCTTCCCCTTTTTAAAAAAAAATGTGCAGAACCTCTCTTTCGTACGTACCTAAAGGTGAAAATGATATGGATAATATCCCATCCGTATTTGATCCGTATTCAAAAAATTAGATGTAGATATTCAATATCTGAATATCCGTGTGGATATGGATACTGATATGGTTTTATATTTCAATTATCCGTATCCGAACAGTAGATATATATCATATATTTTAGAGTAGAACTAGGGTGTTCTTAAGCTCACCAAGCTTCTTTGTGAGCTTAACTCAAAAACCCATCGGATTGATTTCAAGCGATGCATCCAAACCGTTGAAACCGATCTAATTCACGAGTGATGAGTTTACATGTCAAATTTATAAATTTTTAAACTAATTTAATATAAAGTCAAGCGGTAAAAAATGTTGAAAAATGAACACATTAAAATTAACTTATAAACCATCTTTTTTTGACCGCTTGACTTTATACTAAATTAGTTCGAAATTTTATAAATTTGACATGTAAACGCATCACTCGTGAAGTAGATCGGTTTCAACGATTTGGATGCATCGTTTGAAGCCAATTCAATAGGTTTTTGAATTAAGCTCACAAAGAGACCTGGTGAGCTTAAGAACACTCTAGTTCTACTCTATATTTTAATATATATTATGAAAAAAATATTGTTATTCATCATTAAAATTAGATAAATATTATGAACTTTGATATTTTTTAATATTATTTTAATAAATATCCGATCCAATCCGTATCGGTATCGGTATCCGGCTGATATCCAATCCGTATCTCTATCCGGAAAATTAAAAAGAAATATGAATATGGTTTTACCACTATCCGCTCTGTATTCGCTCCGTTTTCACCCCTAACGTACCTCAAGCAAAATGAGATGAAAGGTTAGTCCAGATATGTTCGTCGAAAAGAAAAGAAATTCCTGCTAAAAAAAAAAAGAAAAGAAATTCTCAGGAGATTCCCATAATCCCAGTTACTATAAATCTATAATGCTTAACTGTTGGGTTTCATGTGACGATATCAGTGCTGGTTTTGCTGCAGTGGTTTAAAAGAGTTACAAGTAACTACTGGTTTCTGCTACAATCGTATCTGCATCCATCCCGTAATTTCAATTATGGCAAGGAAGCTCTAGTGCAATAATCATCCATCAAATTGAAGCATTGAAAAAGGGATTGTTTAGTAACCTGATATGACACTTTTTGTGTATTATCGTCCTTGACAAAATGGTTCATATTCCAATCCTAATACTATTATTACTGTTAAGATAATTCCATTGTACAATCCTAAATATTATGAAGATAATTCTAACGTACATTCAATTTTCACGATACATCAATTTGATGTCTTCACAAAATATTATTTAAATTAAAATAATTAAAATTTTAATGTGTTCTTAATTGATAAGTCATTTATGATAAACTGATGAAACTTTACTGTTACAAATTTTAAATTATTTGATAGAAGATTAAATATTTTTTAAATTCAAAAAATTATAAATTTTGCATGTAAACACACAACTAATAAAGTAGATCGATTTGAATTTACCGTTTGAAGTCAATTCAATAGAATTTTTGATGTTATATAAACTGTAAGGACACTAATATTATACTAATCAGACTCTATTACATGAGTAGAACTAGGGTGTGATGTGCTCACCAAAATCTTTGGTGAACATAACTTCATAATCTATCGTATTCACTTCAAACGAGATAAATTTAAACCGTTGAAACCGATGTACTTCACGAGTGATGTGCGTACATGCAAAATTTTGAATGTTTCGGATTTATTTAGTACAAAGTCAAGCGGTCAAAATTGATAAAAAATGAATGCATTAAAATAACTTCTAAAACTTCATTTTGGATCATTCATTTTTCATCAATTTTGACCACTTGACTTTAGACTAAATGAATTAAAAAAATTCAAAATTTTACATGTACGCACATCACTCGTGAAGTATATCAGTTTCAACGGTTTGATTCATCTCGTTTGAAGTGAATATGATAGATTATAGAGTTACTCTTTAGTGAGCAAATCACACCCTAGTTCTACTCCTATTACACATAACAGGCCAACAGCAAATATATGCCATATACCGCACTGATTTATTTCTGATCAAATCGTTTATGTTGAGCCTTCGCCGGTTCGCCCTTCGCCTCGTTCAACCGGATCAGTTCGTAAGCAGGATGAAACCCACCAAGCGGCCGAGGTCCAACGGTAACCTGGGCCTTTGTACTGGGCCGGGTTGGGTAAGAACTGAGGAAGTGACAATTGAGACTAGTCTCGTCACTACTACCAGTCACCAGTGATCCAGCAGCAACCAGCGCATCCATTTCCCGATAAGACCGCGGAGCTAGCTGCCGCCCCAGTCCCGCTCCAAATTTCAAATCTCCCTCTCCTCCCTCCCTCCTCTCTCTCTTTCCATTGCGACATTATGCGATCGCACCCTAATAACCCCTCGAAGAAGAAACCATGCATGTCTCAAACTCTCCCGCCAACCCAAGCTTTCTTTCCTCTCACCAACGGAGACGACGACGACGACGACGATTTCCAGAGTCCCATCTCTGCCACGCGCTCCTCTCTTCGCAGAGTCTCGAACTCTCAACCCTTGAGACCATGCAATGACGCACGCGCAAAGAAAAGATCGAGGCTGGTTGGTTCGTCTGGCAAGGAGAATAGCGAAATAGATCAAATCTCAGAGAATGCTTCTAGGGTTACTTATTCATTGAATCGAGATCTGGATTCTAGAATTTCTTGTTTATTTCCAGACAGATTTGATAAGAAAATGGTAAATTTGTCTCTTCCTGTAGTAGCTGAAGCCCTACACGGGAGCTCTGGGATTTGCTGCTCTTTGTCAGAACCTCCAGTTTCTGAAGCATCAGAAGCTGGTATTTTAGCTCCTTGTTCTTCATTCTCTGAATTTGATGAAAATAGGGATGTTTTGGGGGAGTTCTCATCAATAGGAGAAAAGAGGTTAGAACACGAGGTAAATTGGGAGGATATACTTAAGAATCCAGATGGAAGTTATGTTACTCCAAGTGAATTAAAGTTAGAAGTATCTCAATCCTACATGCGTAATGGTGAAGTTGGAGAGAAATTCGAACCAGGCACACAGCTAAATGAATTGATGAATCTCTGTTCTGAGTTGGACAGTCAACAAGATTTCAATTTTGACAAAGAGAATGATTTCTTACAAGGACATGGTTCGGTACAGTGTCCTTTGTGCGGGCATGATTTATCAGATCTTAGCGAACCACTGAGACAGTTGCACACAAATGATTGTCTTGACAAAGGTGACACACGTGAGGTGGGTATTTGTTTTCAAAGATTTTAATTTTTATTGGGAAAATACAATGTGCAAGTAATTATTTTAAAAATAGTTAATGCAACTTCAATCTTGTCAAGGACCCCTGAACTAACCCTCAGCATACCTCTTTTAAGCCTCAATTAAGCCTCAGTTGTGCAACACCCTCAATTTATCCAATTGGTCATCATGGCTCACATCTCACCAATTCCAACTATCTTTTAGTGGCATTTTTCAATCGTGTAATTTATTGTTAATTTGGTTTTATTAGATGCTTGCATCTGACCAATTGTGCAAACTATCTTTGAAATGTATGTTGATTTTTTCTTTGTTGAGACAAACTTTGGAATTTAAAATGCATATTCTTGTAGCATCCTCATTTTGCAAATATAAATCTTATATTAAAGTTTCATGGAAACAATTAGGCATCATTTCAATCCAAGTTAGCCCCAGTTATCTTGTATTGAATTGTCTTAATTAAATCCTCTGTATCTTCTAGCTGGTACATTACTGATATTGAGTGCAGCTATACCAGAGATGGTACAATAATTCTTCATTGAATGTGCAGACACCTGATTCAATGTGCAATCAAAGATCCAGTTTGAGTGGTGGAAATGTTGACACGGTGCCTGCTATTGAATGGCTGAGGGATCTCGGCTTATCCAGATACGAGGAGATTTTCATAAGAGAGGAAATTGATTTGGACTCTCTCCAATGGCTAACAGAAGAGGTATCTCTATATCAGGAATTCATAAGTTATTACTCCAATCCCCATCTACGCACACCCCCACCCTTTGTTTTCTCTTTCTCAACTAGTTTCATCAGCCACAATATTGCTAAAAAAATGTAAGAACAGCCCAGGAAAGGACCTGAGATAGATACATAAAAATGAAATAACATAAAAAGAAAAACTGAAAAGAGAGACAAAAAGAACAGTACTACTGCACATGTACTTTTCTTTACCAGCAATGGCCATTCTGGCTGATTTGATCTCAAATTTATCTTGTATTTTTTTTTTTGTATTTGACTTATCTTGCATTCGAAAGAGGTCTAATATAGGCATCATGGCTTACCTGAGCCTTAAAAAACCAGCAAATGGATGTGGTATAGTACCGGTGATAGAGTTCTGGTTAAACGAATTCTGGCCTATGAACAAAATTGATTGTCTTATTGAAAAATTGGTATGTAAGTAATATCAGCAATGGGGCTAACTCTCTTGCAAATGTTTATTCTATTACAGGATCTACTAAACATAGGAATAACTGCACTTGGACCGCGGAAGAAGATCGCAATTGCTATAAAGGATTTACGTAACAAGAACGACCATAGTGCCCAAGCTGCACAAAACAATTCTCCTGTTACAGTCAACAGTGAAAGGGCAAAAGTACACATGGCTGGTAATAAACTAATCACCGAATATTTTCGAGGTTCCATTGCTATGGTTAATGGTGCCTCCAGTCCTAAAAGTCCAACTGAAAGTAGTAAACAGACAAGTACGAATACTAAGAAGAAATCTAGAAAGAGCAGTACCAGCAAGAGAGTGGCCAGAGATATCCCTCCTTGGTGTTGGATTGCAGGAACTCCATTTCGAGTGGTACTAGAAACTTTCTCTTCATTTTTTCAGTTGGCTAATAACCTTTTGTTAGAAATGATTTAGATGAAGCATTAAGTAACTGTAAGGTAAAAATAGTGTTACTAGAAATGTGTTAAAATTATGCTTTTGGGTAGCAAAACGAGAAAAATAATTCATGTTTTCTACATTGATATAAATTTGCTCAATGTTTTGAAGTGCTCTTGCATGATTGACTGAATAATTTCTTCACAAGGCTGATACAAATGCAATTAAGACTGTAAGCATCATTTTAGGGATACAAAAGATTGACAGAAGGAATTCAAAGAGATGACATCTCTTTTGTTATATATATCATTTTTTTTGCTTTCTTCCCAGGCTAGTTAAAGTGTTGGACAATTTTTAATATTATTATTATTATTATAATAATTATCATTGTTATTTGCTTTCTTTTGAAAATAGTGATGTGTTGAATTATCACATGTGTCAGGATGCATTTTGCTATTTAAGTGGAGACTGCTCGCATTGGTTTCTTACACACTTCCACATAGACCGTAAGTATTGAGTTGCTCTCTGATGTATTTAATTATTTTATTGATGCACTATACTCCAATTTACTGGTTAAGATAACTAAAAATTAGAATTTATACAAGTACCCATTAACCAGTATGATAACTGCCTTTCCTACTGTTGATGGTTGTGACTCGTGGCAAGTTTATTACAGTTAAAGAGTCCATTTCAGTTCTTTTTCGTCTTCTTTTCCTGAAATTGATTGCTTGAAACCTCATTCAAGTCCTGATTGAATGATGAACAAAACATGAAGTAAAAACATTAAGGGAAAGAACGCAAATGTTTGGGGAAGTTAGGTCTAATACTGTCGGCTTGTCCTGAAACCAGAAACTGGTTTGCAGAATAATGCTGATTAATTTCATTGAACAAATTTTGTGCAGATTACCAGGGTTTAACAAAGAACTTCTGTCATGGAAAGATATATTGCTCGCCAGTTACAGCACGTCTTATTAACCTCAAAATTGGCATACCATGGGAGAAGATTTGTATCTTGCCTCTGAACCAAAAGATAATAATAGGAGGTGTAGGTGTGACTTGCTTTGATGCCAACCATTGCCCTGGAGCTATCATTATTCTTTTTGAGCCTCCCAATGGTAAGGTATGTAGTTTTCTGTTAGGCATTTTATGCTCCAACAAAAAGAAATCCTCTGGCTGTGTTTGCTATATAGGTAAAGCTGTTAGAAACTAAAATAAAATATTTGAATATTATTTTCTGGATTTGGAAACCAGCAAACTTCATTTGATTAGTATTAATATTAGACGTGAATTGGTAAGTCCCAGTTCTACTTTTATCTATTATCCAAAATAGTTATGACCCAATTTTCACTCGTTCTGTCTTCTCGTGTTTTTTCTTTTGTGTTTATCATCTTATAATATGCTTAATTGTGGGTATAGAAAACTCAATATGAATCTTATGCATAACAACTACTGCAAAATAGCGGAAAAAGAAAATAAATTATCCAAACCTGGTACTGAATGATATTATCTGTTATGGTGGGTTCAGGCCTGTTTTACCTGCAAAAAAAATCAACTGCTGCATAGCTGTTGTACTATCCATGACATGTAGTCTAGTGCTAGGTGTTATCTCTGTCATAAGAACCAAATGGCCTCTATCTGAGAAGTTGGATTAACTCAGTAAGCCCATGTTTGGTTGTGGCATAAGTCATGGAATAAGTACCTTATTCCGCACTTATGCTGCCAAACATGAATAAAGTCTGATGGAATAGCATGGAACAAAAACTCACTTATGGCATCATAAGTTAACCCACCTATAGATAGGCGGGTTAACTTATTCCACATTGTTATTGTTGTTAGCATCATTATTATTATCATTATCTTTGTCATCATCGTCATTATTATTATTATTATTAGAGAAATTTATATATATCCTCATCAAAACTTCTCATTTTAGATATATCCCCATTAAAATTTAGTTATTTCCCCACTAAAACTCAATTGTTTTATTTATATCCCCATCTCTTAATTTAACCACTTAAAATTTAAGATTAATATTAATAAAAATTTGAAATGACTGTTTTGTCCTTCATCAAAACTTCTGTGCTAATTCTTCTCATCATTCTTTCCCTCTCCATTCTTTTTCCCGCTAAACCATCCCCTTAGCTACCCCTTCCCCTCGGTTCTTCTCTGCACGCTCCAGTTGTTCTTCTCTGCACGCTCCAGTTGTTCAATTGTACCTAACAGACCTACTATAAAAGGTGTATACCAGTATCCTAAATAAGTTATATTTCCTGAGTTTTAGAAGTATATTGTACCTTGTACATTAAATTGTGAACCAGTATCCTAAAAGGTATATACCAGTATAGCAGTATCTGGTACAGTAAATTGTGAATAACTTATTCCAAGTATTTAATGTGTGCAATTTCAAATGTGAATGGTTTAAGCTCAAATAGGGTGTACCTGAACGTCATACCAGATGATATTATGTGATATTACAATGAGTTTGTAATGATTTGTTTGCTATATCTAGTAGCTACTTGTTCTAGGTCATTTGTGGCATAGTTAATCCTAGGATTCAAATTGATTTAATTCAAAATAAAATGATCAGGATTGGAATCATGCTTTGATAACATAGCTTATAATGGAAAACTAAAGTTTTTGTTTCAGCTTGAAACAAAAGAGAACGAATTTCGGACAGAAAAGAAAGGAATCGAGTCAATTTCAGATAAATTAAAAGAACGAGGATACAACGGCGTAAGCCAATTTGAGAGGTGAAACACACAGTTTTATTCAATAGCGTAATCCAACTGGTTACATTCATATGTCTTATATAGGCGAAACTATTCAAGAAAGAAATTTCTCAAATGCATTGATTGGATTTCTCAAATGCATGTGGTGTCGCCATTTCAGCGTCCATGTCAGTGCTCTTTGCTGATATGGTAATGGCCTCTTGAACAGTTGGAGCGTGCAGAAAAGAACCGAGGGGAAGGGGCAGCGTTCCCAAGGGGATGTTTAGTGGGAAAAAGAATGGAGGGGGAAAGAACGATGAAGGGGATTAGCATAGTATTGATGAAGGGCAAAACAATTAAGTTTAAACCATTGTATTAATATTAAGAGATGATATTATGTGATATTACAATGAGTTTTATTAATATTAATCTTAAATTTTAAGTGGTTAAATTAAGAGATGGGGATATAAATAAAACAATTAAGTTTTAGTGGGGAAATAACTAATTTTAAGTTTCAATGGGGATATATCTAAAATGAGAAGTTTTGATGGGGATATATATAAATTTGTCTTATTATTATTATTGTTACAATTATTGTTATTATTGTTATTATTATTGTTATTATTACAATTATTATTATTATTATTAAAACTTTCTTTCTTCATTATCAATTAGAAAAATTCAAAATGACCTTGACCAAAGAATAGAAGAAAATTGAAATATCACTTACACTTGTAGCATTGGGTTTATCAGGCTGTGTTGCACACTGGCGACTTCCGTTTTTCATCAGAAATGGGAAATAATGCTGTTCTGAACATGAGCCATATCCACACTCTCATCCTAGACACCACCTACTGCAATCCTCGGGTACTTTATTTTTGTGTCTTCCAGCTAGTTTTTTTCCGCAAAGAAATCCTCTATAAAAGTTTCTCTAACACTGCTTCTGTTTGCTATAAATATTTCCTGTGCAAATAAGGATGAATTGATGCTGTTTTTCTATTGGAATTTAAGAGGGGAATTGGTTTAGATGAGTCACTAGTGACTTGAATTGGAACTGGCTGCTCATTTTGGTTAAGAGGTGGGCAGGTGGCATATCTATCTGATACTGATATCACTATAATGCACTGGCTGAAACATTAAATTATCAGCATTGAAGTTTCTTTATGATAGTGACCAATGGTCTGATGCCATTAGTAAACAGCAATCCTTAGATGCCAATGGTGTACCCCTCTGATTTTATTTAACCTGTGTTGCTTTTACATTGTGTACAGTATGATTTTCCGAAACAGGAAGCTGTAATTCAGTTTGTCATAGAGGCCATTCAAGCTGAAGCTTTCAATCCTAAAACACTGTTCCTTATTGGTAGCTACACGATTGGTACTCTCTCTCCCTCCCTCCTGCCTTCCCTCCCCCTCACTACTCAATGTTGGAGCTGAGCTGATTGTCAATTTGGCTCAGGATTTGCTCAAGCTCTTTAAACTTCTCCTTGTCGTGAAAATTGGTTCTTTAATTCTAAAAGATAAAAGGATTCTTTTGTTCTTAAAAATAAAGGAATATGTCTATGGATCTGTTTATTTTTTAAGGTTAGTGGGTAGTTCTTCCCACTAACAATTGTATTAATAAGATAAGTATTGACAGAGTTTTTCCCACTAAGGATCTGTTTTGATGTAATGTAGGTAAAGAGAGACTTTTTGTGGAAGTAGGAAGGATGTTGAAAAAAAAGATATATGTTGGAGCAGCAAAATTGAGTGTTCTGCGGTGCCTGGAGATGCCAGAAAAAGACATGCATTGGCTAACTGCCAATGAAGCTGAGAGCCACATCCATGTGGTCCCAATGTGGACCCTTGCTAGCTTCAAGCGCCTCAAGCACATTTCAAACCAATACACAGTAAGTTAACTACTTATGTATTACTATACTTCAAATCTGAGGAATTAACTGCTTACCACAAGATTAAGTGGTTATTTCCTGTACAGCCAAAGTACTACAAGATGAAGACATGGGAATACCTTTGGACAGAGATAACTACTGTCCAGCTCTAAAGAACTATTGATCATACAACATGCAATTGCTAACATAGAATGCCGAACCATATTGTCAAAATATAAATGAGTATTGAAACTTTGAATTTTGTTGGGGCTAATTAAAAAGACAAGAAACTGATAAGATTTTGATATATATTAGGGCATTTTTTTAGAAAGTACATGACATGTGACATTGGGACTTGATCTTTTTCTTAGAAGTTTCATTTGAGCTCTTAGTATTTTGGGTAAAATCATAGAAATGATATTGCTCTTAATTTGTAGATAAACATTTCTCGAGACTGTCTGAGTTATTTTATACTTTCTTATTACCAAATGAAAATTTAAGAAAAAAGTATTTTAAATGACATACAGAAAAGCTGGTCTCCATATTACTTTTTTTTTTCTGTGAGATAAAGATGGAGGTCAAGCCTCTCAACTTTAAAATATCCACCAAGGTTTCTCAGTTGGGTTTCAAACCTAATGGAGGGCATTGCCTTAGCCACTAGACCAAAGACTGAATCTCCAGTGTCCATATTTTAAACAAGGTAGTCAGCACTGAGATTCTGTTTAGAATTGTTTGGAGGTAAAATCAATCAGATTGGAACTGGATCTAGAGTTGTAATATTCTAAGGAATTTTAGAAAACAAACTGCATGGATAATTGTAATCTACTTAAACATATCAAAGACTCCTTTTGTTCAAGTACATTGAAAATATTAAAGTACATCTATTCTCTTGACAGGTCATGCATCAACCCGACCCGACCCATTAAACTACATTAAAAATATTATAATTAACTAAAATAGGAAAAAAGCCAAATGGTTTGCATTAGGGGAGTTGGTTCATGCTTGCCTTCCTTTGTTCGTCTCAAATTCGAGCCTCAGATTTTGTAGTTTTATTTCATTCACTTTTCCTCAACTGCCAAGCCCATTAAACACTAGAAGATTTTAAAAAGTAGTAAATTGCTCAGACCCATTTCCCAGTGATGGCATGACTGACTTGTCCTGTGACTGGTCAGAAATTTTGTACCTCTACCTGACCCATATAATAAGGCTCATTCTTATGTGGGTCGGATGAACTGACACCCGTAATTATAGTTTGACTAAATTATTAAGATCTGGTGAACAGATAAGTTCTCCGTTTGATAAGCAATTGTATGCATCTGCAGTTTCAGTATATATAATTCATGTCTTCTTTCTTATTTTTTGCTCTAAGTGTGTTTGTCAGAATTATGATTTTATGACTTTACAGTAACATTTAGGATGTTGTCAACCTTGATATATAGTTTTGATATCACCATATGTGAATTTGAAAATTCAAACCAGTTCACAGATGCTAGCTATTTTCTCAATGAGTCTTCTAGAAATGCTGAACTAATATAAAGAAGAAATGTTACTCCAACTGTACCATTTAAGATGTATTTGTAGGATTACTATTCCCTATGATTTGGAGAATGGCTAACTTTTTTTTCAAAGTGCAGTATTTCATGGTCCAATAATTTTCTTGGAGTCATATAATATCACCTCCTTCATCAATTTTCTTTAATAATTTCATAAAGTTCAAAATAATTTTGAAGTGTGAAAGAGTCCAGAGGACAATATCACTAAAGATGCTTTCTTATAGTTGAATTTTCACCGACTTTAATAATTTTTTATGCATCTTGGACATGTAGAGTAATAAAATCTAATATGTGAATGGTGATCAGGGCTTGTATGACTTACTTGTTGCATTTTCACCGACGGGGTGGACTTTCGGAAAAGGGCAGAAAAGGACACCTGGCAGAAGGTGGAAGCAAGGTACCATTATCAGGTACTACATCACCCTCATGATTTTTCTCTTCTATTTATTAAGTACATCATATTCAGTTAGATGCTGTTACATGAGAGCAACTTTTTACTATTGCAATTGTGGTGGTAAGTCGCAACTGTCAATCTGAAGAGTTGTTGATCATAATGCTACCATTTTATAGAAGCTCGCCTTTCCTGTTGTGTGAGTTTAGGCATGTACCGAGTTGGTTTAGCATAAACAAAAGCAGGAAGTCAAGCAGCTTTAACTTGCCAATCAAGATTGGTAGATACAGTCCTCGCAATGAATCTTACTGGCATAGTGGCATTGTATTGTATTGACTGTGGAAAGGTGCTGTTAGCTATAAAAACACACCAAAGCTTTCCATATTGTACCTCTCTGGGGAATTGTCTTTTGAAACCTGTATCTTTTATGTATTTATGTATGGGTTGGGATCCCTTGGAAAGAAATTTTTTATACAATCTTGACAGTATATCTCAAATCAATTAAAAGAAGCTTAAAAACTATAAAATAAGTTTATAGGCGCGTTAGATATATAGATAGCATACTTGTCATCAAATTTTTTGCAAGTCGAGCATCATGTGACAAAACATTAAGAGTTGTTGATCTCAGACCATTGATAGCTACAAATTGTTTGATGTTCACAAAAACATGCACCTTATCTCACCATATTCAATCTTGGATTGCTTACTTAAAATTATTTTGACAATTGTCAAGATTTTCTAGTTAAATAATTGTCAATGAATCTATTTCCTAACCCTTTAAGTAAAAGTATTATATTTATGGATGGCATAGAGCTAGGTTTGCCTGTTTTGAGTATCGTGGTATACTTATGCAGACATGTAAATGCGTGTTTGATTTGGTTGTTTAATTAGGTACCTGTTTGTTATTTGAAAAAAAAAAAACACAATGCTACATTAGGTATGCCCTGGTACCATTTTACCACGTACTAGTGCATATTCTGGTGCTTTGACAATGAAATCACCATCATAACGGCCAGGGGCGGAGCTACACTTTCAAGCTATGGGAGTCAAACTCCCATTGGGGGTCAATCATATAAAATTTTCATGCTGAGTATGGGAGTTAATTTTACAGTAATCATAGCATTTTACTCTAAACTATATAGCAAAATCATATATAAGCACATGAATTTTGAAAATGAATGGGGGTCAACTGACCCCCATTCACTCCATGTAGAACCGCCCCTGATAACGGCTTAGCCAGGACAGATACATGGTCCCTGATAACAACTTTTAATTTCATCCTGACATTCATATCTGACTTCATGGTTGTACAATTGACTTTAAGGAGATGCTAGCCAGGCCAGATACATGGTCCCGGTATATCTCATTTTGTGATTGTTCCCTGAAAAAGATGCATGTCTCCTAGTCTATGAAGATGGCATCTGCATTTTCTTGCAACTGAGATGGGACTCCTTTATTTCAAAGTCCAAATCTTAAGTATCTGGCGTTTATATTATTGAACAGATATGAATACCAGGTGGTCTTTTATTTTGGCTGCTGGTTTCCACCTATCCAATAGAGATAGTTTTCTTAATTTTGTGTGGGTGATGTGATTGGCACCTTAAATACCACCACAGAAAAATTTCTTACTGTTTAAACCTGTTGATGTGGACCTTTGTGTTCAACAATTGAAAAGCATGAAATTTTTTTATTAGGTTGATCCAATAGTGATAATGACATCTAAGAGGTGCGTAGTATGCTACAGTACCTTAAAAATATCTGATACTACCCTAGTGAGGCTCAGAACGCTTACAGTTTTGGGGCTTTTGGCTTATATATCTATCTATATTTATCATTTTTGGCTTAATGTTAATGTTCAATAGTGTAATTTAGGATGTATATATGGCTGAATATTTATCCGGAACTGGCTTAGCATTGATAAGGTGAACTTTGATGTACTCTGTAATATTCAGGCATGAACTGAAACTTTTGTCGAATTTGCTGTCACATTCTAGGTATGAGGTTCCGTACAGTGAGCATTGTAGCTTTGGTGAGCTGCGTGAGTTTGTGCGATTCATATCACCGGAGCATATAATTCCAAGTGTAAATAATGATGGGCCTCAAAATGCAGATGCTATGCGAGCACTTCTCTTGTCGGACATGTGAAATCAAATATTTCATTACTAAAATAATCACAATATTAGTTGATACTACTGCTTTATTTTTTATATTTCGTTTGTTGTAGAGTTAGTCTACTCAACCAGTAAGCTGTGCCCATACCTAACTGTAAACTTTCTGGTAACATCAATGTTGCTTGTCATAGATTTGATGAAACACAGGAGTCTTGTGATGCTAAATTTGACACTGCTACCTACCTTTCAAAGAAATTGCATATAGGAAACAGAACTACAAATATCGTTATGAGTTATTATTTTGTTGATGTGTAAGTAATTTTATAGAGTTTGAACTACAAATATCGTTATGAGTTGTCATTTCTTGTACGTGTATGGTGTGTAAACCTTGCAGCAGGTTGTGTTTTCATGATAAGTGGACAATAACATTCCACAGTGTGGATAATAACAGCCAGAAAAGGTTCAGGAGAAGAGTATCTTGTTCCCTTATCATGTAGCCCAATCAAAAGTTTTGTGGTTTGTCCTATGCCTTTTATTTGTACTTCATGACCATTTGCTTATAGAAATTATTGGTCCCTATCTATACTGAATTCAGGGTAGAAAAACTGTGGCCCACTAATAGTTTTATTGGTCCCAGAGTTGTGATAGCTGTTATCTTTCGTTCAAAATGGAGATGAAGATCTTACATAAAAATTCAACGAAGAATGTGAAATGTTTTTGCAGAGCCTTCTATTATCAATACTCTCAAATCTCATGCGGTCCTTTTCAAAATATACTTTGTTCAATATATATTTATTTTAACCAAAAGCAAATATAGTTTATAGAACCACCGATTGGTTATGAATGTCAGGATGAAATTAAGAGTATTTTTTGCAAATAGAAAGCTAGTACTATAAGAGTTTATTCCATTTTTGTCCTTTTCATTTATTTTAAAGATGGTGATGCTCGGCCCCTGAGACTGGTTTGATGGTATCTATTGACATATTATCTTCTACGATAAAAATCAAAGATCAAATTCTATCATATAAACTGGTTTGAAATTTTTATTTAGTTCCAATTTTGATTCAACATAGGTGCTTATTTGACAACGGAACATTGTCGAGAAATGGTCGGTACTCGGTAGTCTTTAGTACAATCCAAAATAATAAAATTATAAATTTAATTTTATCCGAGGGTCAAACGGTCAACATGACAGAAGTGTACAACAATACAAGATGTTTACGCCACTTTGTCAAACGTTTTGCACTACTGTTGCCAAATCTAACGCTGTAATATTTTCTAGTGCATTAGGCCATGCATGATCTGTCTGAATCTGAATTTGATTCTCTGGATCTTGTCTGTGATCTTGTTCCCGCGTTACTGAATTTGACTCTCTGTTTGCACCTGCTGCTTAAGTGCTGGTTTCTTTCTTCGTGTAGCTTCATTTGAATGCCTACAAGTTTGTTCAATCGTCATCAAGCGAATGTACATGAAAACCTAAGCTCTATTTTATTTGATTTCATGATCTGACTGTTACTGATTGTTATAAATTAGAGTAGGGTTAAAATGCACCATTAATTTTGTGCTCCAACCATATTTCATATTTTTATCTCTGTTCTCAAAATTCAAACAATCGATCTGAACTGCTCAACATGATCTTCATATTAAAATGTGCTTAGAGATCAAAGCTTATATTTTTTGAAATTTTTTTACTACTTATTTTTTTAGATAGGTACAAAATCACTGCTTCTGGACCATTCAAAAACAGTAATTTTGTACCTTTCTAAAAAATAGTAAAAATTCTCAAAAAATATAAAATTTGGTCTCTAAACACATTTTAATATGGATATTATGTTGAGTGGTTCGGATTGTCTGTTTGAATTCTAAAAAACAGAAATAGATATGGGGTATGGTTGGAGCACAAAACCGATATTGAATTTTAACCCCACTCTATAAATTAATACATATATGTTTGATATCACAAATTGTATTAAACTATACTTTTTTCTTTTTCTTTTTTGAGAAAAACTTGGTGGGGACTATTAATGAATGAATGTGTTTACAACCACAATCCTAAAACATCAAAAGAAAAGGTACAATTCACGGAAGAATTTTATATTAAGACACTTCTAAAATGAATTATTGAAATGGAACACACAATTAGATTGATGTGGTAAACAATTTTCTTAGAATAAAGTACTTCTCAGAGATCTTATATATATGGTTAATTTTGGGTTTCGAGATGATTTTGCAAGAGGGAAGATTTGAACAATTCAGCGCCAAAATTTGAGTCCTGTTTGCTTTCCTAGAGTAAGTAACAATATTTTAAAATGCAGTTTCCATTACACGTGTAATTAATTAGTGTATAATGCATCTGTGGTAGGATATGCGGATAATATATACGGATGTATATTCTGATTATTTTTGTAAAACTTACGAACTATTTGAACAAAAAAATAATGTTATAATCTTAGATTTATTAAATAGACGACACATTACTAATTTTCCATGTCTAACAAAATAAAATTCTATAAAATTAAAGTGTTATTATATATGCAATGGATTCTTATATGCATGCGGTCATGTAAAGCATAAGCATATACGACCGCATATGCGATCCATGCAGCTGCATTTTAAAATAGTTTTCTACATATATAAATTAAAAATTAATCTCTCCCTGGGACATTACTAATGCTACTACTTGGTGCCAATGTATGGCATTTATACAATTATGATAATTTTTCATTTTTGAAAATTTACTTTTACCAAATTTCAAGTTTAAAAATGTGATTTTGAGAAATTCATCAGCGACTCGATACAATGGACATGAGGCGTAAAGACCGTTCTATTTTTGTTGTTTCCCTAAAAAGCAGTCCAACTTTGGAAAAAATAATACTCATGATAAGACATCGTATTGAACATTCATCCATGTTTTTGTCATGGAAACTAAACAGTGTAATTTGTCTTAATCTCAATAGTTGAATAATCTGGAATGCAGTGACGAAACTAAAAAGGTTAGATCAGAGATTGACACGTATAAAATGTATAATACGCGGCAGCTTGAATTTAAACTCTAGTCTTCAAAATCACAAATAGAATCTAACCAGTGAACTACAAGCATACATTTAACTATGAGAGGGTGAACTATATAATATTTTTTTAAATAATAATATTCAACTAAATATTATTTAAATCTGTGTTTTTCTGAATTTATTATTATTATTTTTGTTTAATGAAAAGATGTGATTTTGAAATATTCTAAAAAAAATAGTAAACAATTTCTCAAAAAAATGTAAAATTTGGTTTCCAAACACATATCAATATGAAGATCACGTTGATATGTTCGGATCGACGGTTTGAAATTTGAAAATGGAGATATGAACAGAAAGTAAAACACCGTCTTTACTTCCTAAATATGATAGCCTATATATATATATAATTATAATTAAAGAAAGAAGAGTAACTATATATGTATCAAGTAAAGTAATAGATAAAAATAATTAACAACAATTGATAACTGTTTTAATTGAGCACATATATATGACTATAAATAGTTAATTAATACATGTATGTAATCAAGACGACAATAAATAAAACAAATATGTATACTTTTCTGAGATATTCTTTCTGTCAGGATTCATCTCGCTAGCGCTTGTTTGGATTGAATTTGTCGTAAAATTAGTTGTGATGCCCTCTCTTAACGAATTATAAATATATTTTTTCCCTCTTGTAATCAAATAACACTGTTTTTTTCATTTAACATAACAAAAGTAACGACAACGTAAGAGACGAATATTAGTAAACTAATTCATTGATGTAGCTAGCTAGCTCGGCACGTAGGTTCCAACTTAATTACGATACTTGCCCACACTGATTTAAAGGAGTCAACAGGTACCTATAAGTTGAATGAAGGTACCTATTAAAAATTAACCTTGTATTATTCGTTAACTACGTACTGATCTTATTTATCATATATACCATCACTTATTAAGGTTAACGAGTAACGAAATTATAGTAGATGATTATCAAATAAAATGACAATATCTATAGTCCTTGTAAATATAAAACAAATAAATGTAGTAATTTAAATGCAACATACACATATGTGTAATGCTATTTAAAAACAACAATTAATAAATTATATATTTTTTGGTATCATTATTAAAAGAATAATTTAATTGAATATAACTAAAATTATATGTAATGTTATATAAATCAACCTTGTCATAATTATAAATATATAAATTAAATTAATAATTTTATAATCAGAACTTTTTTTTATCAATTATCTTATAATAAAGATATGAGTATATTCTTAAAGCATATTCAAATTCAAACGGTGAAGTACCTTAGGCGATATGAGCCCCCTATCGTTCGATGCTTAACATATTGCAGATTAGGCAAAAATTTCCAAAAGCATTTTCCACTTCCTAGTGGCACTATGCATATAATGTATCGAATCATAATATAATACAGGTTGGTATTTCATAAAAGTGGTTGGTGAGTTTTAAGACTTTTAAGGTATATCATTTCATCGAGCATTTTTTATTCGTTTGATCAACTATTAATTATTGTCAAATTTAATTGTATGTCTGAAAAGTATGTATTTTTTAACTAATAAATGTTCATCAAAATGTGGATTAATTCATTGTATGAAACTTATTTATTACTATATTATGTGTTCATTTATTAAAAAAATATATATATTCTTTAATGTCGCATTCTATTTTATATTATTTGTCTAAATTTAACCAGTAAATTTTTCCTCCAATAGGAAAAACACATTTTTGTCAGTATACTCTTGCGGTAAATTTATCTCCTCGCAGATACTCTCGTCGTTAATAGGAAAAACACATTTATGTTGATATACCCTCGTAGATAGTCACTTTTTACTCTCGCGAATACTGTCTCATTCTTGCAATGGAAATCGCGAATACCCTCCTTATATATATATAGAGTAGAACTAAGGTGCTCTTAAGCTCACCAAGCCCTTTGTGAGCTTAACTCAAAAACCTATCGGCTTGACTTCAAACGACATTTCCAAACCGTTAGATGTTCAATCTATATTAAAATGTGCTTGGAGACCAAATTTTACATTTTTTGGAATTTTTTTACTATTTATTAAGATGGTTTGAAAATCGCTGTTTTTATTAAAATTCTGCACCATTGGAAAACAGCGATTTTCAAACCATCTTAATAAATAGTAAAAAAATTCCAAAAAGTGTAAAATTTGGTCTCCAAGCACATTGTAATATAGATTGAACATTTAATGGTTTGGAAATGTCGTTTGAAGTCAAGCCGATAGGTTTTTGAGTTAAGCTCACAAAGGGCTTGGTGAGCTTAAGAGCACCTTAGTTCTACTCTCTCTCTCTCTCTCTCTCTATATATATATATATTGGGATTTGTTTTGGATGTTTTAGATGTTTGGTAATATTAATGCCATTGCATTTCTTGGATCTGTTTTAACTTTCTTATATAGTTATGTTACTCTTGATTATGGACTTATGATAACAATGAGTAGCCAGCTTAGTATTCTCTATATGTTACTCTTGGTTATGAACTTTCTGTTAAAATATTATAGCACAAAAATTTCAAGAGCCAGTTAATCCTTAGTTAATTTGATATTATTGAGTTGGTATTATGTATGTTATTAAATAGTTATCTCATTATAATTGCACAATATATCTCTAAACTTAATTTCACAACACATCACCATCAGTTGAATACATGGAGAAGTATTGGTTTATACTAAAATCTAGGTTCCAAGTATTTACAGCGTTGCCCATGAAAACGTCGTCATTGGTTCAATAAAGAACACAGTTGGTATTGATAAATCCAATACTGACGGCCCAATTGACATCACGGATGGTAAAGATTACCACTCTACGCCATCGGTCCAGTAACCCAACCGATATCGCAGAGACACTCAAAACGAACGGTAGGATATAAAAAACGGATGGCAAAGGAGAGGTCCATCAACACCATCAATTGGTAAAAAGTTCAAAATAATAACAACGCTGCCTCTAGTTACATACACCATCGATATCGAAGGATATCCGATAGTAAATGAGCGATAGTAAATGTGTTTTTTGTAGTAGTGTATAGTGCTATATATGATACTATGCACAGTCCACATTAATTGGTCGTACTTTGGATCAATATTTTTGACAAAGTTCAAACATTTGATATCAACCTTTTAATACAATCTCCATATGAAAAATATCTTGCAAAATTTTACATTTTTTAACTTTTTTTACTATTTTTTTAGATAGTTAGAAAATCACTACTTTAAATGATCTAAAATATTTGAATCAAGTGATATTTTTTACAATACATGTAGCTAGCTAGACACCTTCACAAGTGATATACATTTATTAAGATTCACTGTTTATAACCCTGTATCATCTGTACTTCGTAAACAATAATTCATCCATTTAAAAAGGATATATACCAACGAAATCTATAAAGATCATTTATGGATGATCATTTTATACAAGTAGAGAGAAGTACTAAAATAAAATACTTAATTAGAAGCTCCACAATGTTGAAGAGGAACAATGATCCTCCTCATCGGTGTCATCGTGCACCTGGTGTACTGAACCCGGCAGTAGCATGAAGTCGTAGCCATAACAACCCAGCCCAGCTTGACTTGCCGAGACCGGTGACGCGAGTGCATCCATGAATGACCAATCAACCGAGTTCTCATTTTGCATCTCTCTTTCATTGGATGGTAATTCGTTTATGTCCTGAGCAGGATTACTAACTCCATTTGCATGTCGTGTTGCTTCTGCCTGGATTTCAGCAGCTGAGAATGTGTGGCCATTTGCGTTGGGAATTTGTGGCGGTGAGTCAGGGAAGTTAAGGCGGCTGATTACCCCTGCATCCGACCCGCGAAGGCAGACAGCTGCTGCATCAAATGCGCGTGCGGCCTTCTCTGGGGAGTCGTAAGATCCAAGCCAGATCCGTTCACGGCTGTTTGGTAGTCGTATTTCAGAGACATATCGGCCCCACCGCCGCTGTCTCACCCCCCTATACTTCTTATCTGAATTTGTACTACTACTGCTGTTACTACTGTTACTGGGGCTGCTAGGCATCATTCTTCTGATTTGATAATTGATTTTCAGTTTATTTCTCTTAATTTGTTTCTTCGTTTTTACTTACAGCAATCTCTCTGTCTCTCTCTCTGGACTCTGATCTGGTGCAGAAGTCAAGAATGTATGGCAGTTTTGGAAGATATATATAATATATGGTTATTCATGTGCACTTATTTATGGAAAGGAGAAGTGGATACGTGTAGGAATCGATCGAGTGAAGAGATCGATTTATAAAGGAAGTAGAATACGCGTCGTTAGGAGAGGTGAGTTAGGGAAGAGAGGATTTTAGAGTGGAGGTTTAGAGTCCTAGTTTTTAGTATAACGCACGTTTTTGAACTTTAATTTAGTTTTGTCTTGCAACTTGGGCTCTACTATATTTGTAATTGTATTATATGGTAATGTTACGCGTCTTCGCTTCACTGTCTCCAAAACATTAGTCACAAAAGTCAGCACATCTTGCAATTGGCAATCAGCGGTAGAATCAAAATTTGAGCTACGTAGCATATATATATATATATAGAGTGAGCAGCCATATATGACGTGGGTTCAATCTAAGGCTTAGTTTTTTTTGATGAAAAATAACAGTGTTTTAAATAGTGCGCTGTAGATAGCGTTTTAATTTGGACCCTAAACGCTAAGCAATGACATAAAAATACGCTATTTGAGTTACGGCCGCTATAGTAGTAATAGCGGTCCGCTATAGCGCATAGTGTGTAGCGCAAATAGTGCACACTATGCTATGAATTTTTTTATTTTTTTTGCAATTTATATGGGATTTAACTATGATGTTATTTTTTGCAATTTATGTACTATGCTATATATGCTATATATTAAACTTTTAATTATTAAATAAGAGATCTATCCACGTATTGGGAAAATTATTTTTTGTCACATCATCCTCATCGGGAGATGATGACATTGAATTGCTTGTTGACATTGACTCAGATAATGATGTGTCTGACTCTGACTCTGACGAATTTATAGAATGACTGATTTGAATATGGAGTAACAAAATGATACTTACTATATGGTAGTTGAAATATTTTTAATAGAGAAAGATAGATAATGTATGTCATGATGCTTAGATTATTTTAAAATTTCAATAGAAAAAGATAGATTATGCAATGATGTTTAAGTTATTTTGAAATCACTGTTTTTTGATGGTCCAGAATTTTCAGATCAAGTGATTTTCTACCTATCTAAAAAAATAGTAAAAAAATTCGAAAAAATGTAAAATTTGATTTGCAAGTACATATTCATTTTATAATCATGTTGAACAGTTTGGATGGACCGTTAGGATTTTGAAAACTCAAATTTTGAGCCGTAGCACGGACCCAACCGTGCTATGCATAGTACCATAGCCTCACTCTATATATATATATATATATATATATAGATATATATATATATATATATATATAGATATATATATATAGAGAGAGAGAGAGAGAGAGAGAGAGAGAGAGAGAGAGAGAGAGAGAGAGAGAGAGAGAGAGAGAGAGAGAGATATTGATAGATAGAGGTTAGTTAAGATCAAAATGGTAGTTCCTGAGCCTTAGTGCTACTAATTTGTTTTTGCGGTTTCAAAGTTCAAATAGTTGATCTGAAATGCTCAACGTGTTCTCCATTTTAAAATGTGCTTTAAGACCAAATTTTACATTTTTTTGTATTTTTTTTACTAATTTGTAAGGATTTTTAAAAATCACTGCTTTGAATAATAAATAAAAAATAAAAAATCTGAAAAATAATGATTTTTGAAAATTCATAAAAATAGTAAAAAAAATCTAAAAATGTAAAATTTGTTCCTAAGTACATTTTAATATAGAGATCACATCTAACGGTTTGAATAGTCCGTTTGGACTTTGAATCGGAAAATCAATTGGTTGCACTATAGCTCCGGAACAAACATTTTAATATTAGCCAACTTTTCTAAAACAGAGGATGATTGCTAATATTCCTTTCTAATATAGACTTCTTAGTTGGATGATCAAATTTAAATGAACATAATGGAACAAAATTTTCCTTTTTTTCTTGTTGGATGATCAAATTTAAAGAAGGTAAAAATGCTTTTGAGCTGTGCACATTTGACCCGGACCCATGATTCTTAGTGGATCCTTTGGGCCATAATGATAGCGGGCTGTCGACCCATGATCCTGACGGCCTCTCTTTACATTGAAGAAAACAAAGGGTACCAAAGAATTCAGCGCCATGTCAGCATCGCTGATTTAATAAAGTGCAAAGTCATATGTTCAAATATCAACGTCGGATTGCCTTGTTAAAAAACACCATTAGCAATTTAGCACCTATTTTTTTTTTTAAGGAAATATAAGGGTCAAACCCCCTATCTCCATTCCATTATTAAGCACGTTGGGTGTCCGATCCGCCAACGGCTACGATTGCAAGATTAATTTTTGAATTTAATCTCAGCTCTCCAATCACATAATCTATCTTATTTTGATTAAATGCATTTGTTTTATGTGTAGAAATTTAAATTTAGCTACAAACATACTCGCCACACATACCGCCATACGATGCGTTACAATTAAAATTAAACATACTCTAAAATTTAGCGATATAATTCTCTATTTTCTTATTTATTTGTTTCCTTATTTCTCTCTCTCCAATTGAAATTTTCTATACGGCAGATCACAATGCAAATCATTTTTTTATTCATTTTCTTATTTATCTACTTATTTCTATACATATTACTGTAATAAATCTAGAATATATTTTTAATTTTATTTTTTTATGAAAATTTGTCATTTTGTATGAGAATTTATTTTTGTTATCTTACCATATATTCCGTTGCAACGCACGGGCACGATACTAGTTTGATCTTTATTGATGTTGGTCGTTAGCACCTAAATTACAAATGAACATAATTATGAAATTCGTGGTTCATCGATATATGAACAGAAAACAATTAGATCTAGACGGTATTAGGTGCCCTGATCAGGAAATTGGAAAACAAAATATGATGATAATTGTGGTAATTTTAATATAGTTCTACAGTTAATAGAAAACTAGTTTTAACCAATGATGGCCACTTGACTCGCTAAGAAACGAATTCAGGGTCCCCATCCACCAAAAGCATTGATAATCAATGCTACTTGTAGGGTCTCTTGGACAATAAATTTCAGTGAAATTTCACATCCGAAAGCTTGGTAGCTGATCAAATTTCAAAAGACGCCATCACTTTCCCCAAAAAGTAAAGGATGATTCTGTGTAGAACTGCGAACAAGGCAGTTGGAACCTTATTTTTTTGTGGTCTATTTGCTGCTCCGAGTTCATAGAGTATATCCTTGTTTAATGCTCCTAAAGGATTTTCTTCTGCTGCCCTGAAAAGAATAAAAAACAAAAGGATAGTGTGGAGTGTGGACCAATTTTTTTTATAGAAAATACCTCTTCTTTTTTCCGAACACCAGTCTTCAGATTCATTCATACTTCTATTGGAAATTATTTCCATACACTTTCATAACGAGAGCTTAATATAAAAACATAATTTTGTAATTTAAATTATAAATAATTAAATTAAAATAAGTCGAGTTCGATACAGCCTGGATTTTCTCAACCATTCCATCCTTTTCTTCTTGATAAAATATTAAAATCTCATTATTTATTTATTATTTTCAGTAAAGATTTATAGATTTTCTATTTAATAATGAAGAGATGCAGGCAGTGAATGGATTGCTAAACAAAAACTAATTCCAAAAAAAGTAGTTCAAAACTTACGAAAGTAATCAACTTGTACCATTGCTAAAAAATAAAATTGATTTTGCAAAACCTAGACAATTTGTTTTTTTAGAACAAAATAAGAATCTAATCCTTATTTGTATTTTATTGAACAAATGGCAAATAATTCAAATTTTGAACTAAAACTTGGATTACAAGTTTTGAAAAGGACTCAAAGAGGAAAAGATCAAGGAGGTCTAGGTTTTATTTATTTGAAGAATATATATCAATAGAGCATTCTTAGCTAAATGGTTAATGAGATTTTATAATGATGATATTACAGGTGTTTGGAATAACATTTTAACTGTTAAGTAGAGTGTAACAGGTGATTTTAGTAATCTTTCTCCTTTTTGGAAAGATATTATGCAAGAACAAAACTTGGTTGGGATAGGAACAAGTTGGTAAGTAGGAAATGGTCATTCAGTTAGATTTTGGAAAGACAAATGGACATGTCAATGCTCAATGAGGAGTATATCCTAATCTGTATAGTATAATTTATAATAAAAATATTCTAGTTTCACAAGTCTTTCAAAATAAAATTGGTTGGTGTATATATATCAGACAAATAGTCTGATTTGATAAAACAGTTTCAATTTTTTCAATTAGAGGAGTGTAATGATAAAATTTTATGGAGATGAGCTACAAATGGTAGATATTCAGTTCATTCATTATACAATTGGTTAGATTTTGGAGGTGTGCCTAATATTGATTTTAAAAGTATATGGTCATCCAAAATGTCTCTGAAAATTAAAATTTTATGTGGTTGCTTAAACAGAATAAAATTTTGATTTTAGGTAAAAAGGATGGCTTGGAGATCAATCTTGTGTTTTCTGTTAGGAACATGAGTCAGTGGATCATTTGTTTATTCATTGTTCTTATGCACATCAAATATGGAATTGGATAGCAAATTATATATAATAGGTTTAATTTTGAGTGTGACACTATTTATAATATATGGGATCTTGATTATTACATTCCCATGAAGGATGCAAATGTGGTAGAGATGATTAGAGGGGTTGTTTTATGGAGCATATGGTTGGAAAGAAACAGATTAATTTCCAGAGATGGAAATGCTAAAAGCAAGTGCTAGGTTCACATATCATTTCTTTAGTTCAATTCTGGTGTAAAAACCAGAAATATGATACATGCAATATATTAACATATATATTATCTTGTGATGTAAAGGGTTTGGCAGAAAATTTACTTACCAGTTCCATAGTGGGACAGCAGGATATAATCCATAGAAGGCAAAATCGGCCGTTCCGGAGCGGAATCGGCCGTTCCAAAGCGGGATCGGACGGTGCCAATCCGATTCCAGGCCAATTTACGCGGACAATGCAGATTTCGGCCAATTTCGGCCGTTTCAGTCATATTTCAGCAGAAATTTTTTTTGCAACCGTGGAGATTCAAACTCTAACCCTTTAGGGTGGAGTCTATGCAAGTTACCACCACATCATCCAAGTTTTTTTGATTTATATCACAACTCATGTATATATATATCAATTATATCACGGATTGATATAAGACAAATCAAAGTCACGCATTGACTAGACTATCCAAGCTTCTGGCAAAAATGTCCGATTTTCCGATCCGATTTGGCCGATCCCGACCGATTTTTACGATCCGGATTGGGATCGGACGGGGCCGATTCCGATTCCGATTCCAATCCCAATTTTTCCTTCTATGATATAATCCCTATGTATGAGCAAGAGATGATCTTTATTGGTGAACAAGTTGCAACAAATGAATATCCTTGAAGGCAGAAGATAAAATAGAAGAAAAGGAGATGAAGATGTCACAGTTGCTGTGTATTTTGTGAATCTTATTTTTTTTAGGGTTTTTTGTGCTTAAAAACCGTAATCTTGTCAGCTTAAGACTTGTTTTAGTGTTTTGTTGTGTTGTCAGGGTGTTGTAGGTATGTTCTTCATACTTGCTGTTTATTTAGGTAGTTTTTTCTTTCAGGTTAAATGGTACCAGAAAAATAGTACCATAAACATAATGTAATGGTTTTCATTTTGCAATAGAAATCGGTGGGAATCCCCACTTCTTTCAAAAAAGAAAAAAGTCCCTTAATTTTAATTATTTTCTTTACCAATTATTAGGTGAATAGCGTCATCTAGTTCATGTTGTATAGTGTCCTGTTGAATTGACAATCTCTTCTGGCAAAATTGAACCTAGACAAAATCTATATAACGAACAAACCCATTTCCCAACAAATTTTGGACTTACATAATATACAGATTGGATTCGATCGACGAAGAGGGTTGACGGTTTATATACGTACACCTTAATTTTATCGTATTCGTTACTAGTTGAGTACAGGAATGCACAATTAATCCTGTAAAATTTTACATTCTTTTGTCTTGGTTTAATTTCATCGAACCCATAAAATTGAAAAGGATCTTTCCCTTTGCCTGTCTCTTTCTCTTTCCCATTCAGACGGTTTACATGTGAAAAAATAGTCGAGAAGCTTAAAATTTTGCGAATGAGTTTCATAATTATTATCTATTGAAAAATTGGCTGAATAAAAAGTTTAATTGACTAGTTTTTGTCAAAATATTGAAAAGACTCACAAGTGTGGTGGTCAAATTGACATTCCAACTATTCAAAAAAAAAAAAAATTACATTCCAGCTGTTTTAATAGAGATAAATTTTGAGTTGATTTCGACTAAAAGTTGAGAGATGAAGACCTTTTGGGGAAAGCTAAAGATGGCACTCATATTCAGTTTGTTAACTGGGGAAGCATCGACATCTCGTTTCTTTAAAATATACGCAATCATTTATTTTGAAGAAATATAATTATTTTAGTTAAATGCACAGTTTCAGACAGATTGACTGTACAAATCAAGAGCAGTGACGGAAGGAGAGAATTTTTATTCTTTTTAAAGGCTTTGGCAAACACTAGTCAATTAAAAAATTTATTGAGGGGAGTCGCTTAAACGAATTCATATCCTCTGCATTAACTCAAAAGAGAATCTTTTGAGTTAATGAATCTCGACTGTCCGATCTGTTTTAAGATTTGTGCGAACTAGATCTGCACTAATATTAAAGAGCCCCTATGTTATAGACACGAACCGGATTGGCTCCGTTTAAAATCAGACGGTTGAAATTCATTAACTCAAAAGATTCCCTTTTGAGTTAATGCAGAGGATACGGATCCCGCTTAAACTATAGGGGTGATTTAGGTGAAGCCCAGTAAAGTAGACACAGGATTTTGACAAAAAAAAAAATATATTAGTTAATATATTTTTGAATTATTGTCTAATGAACAAGTTTGTTTATTTCTGAAATAAATTCATTTTTTTTCCTACTCATTTTCTTCCATGCCCAATTTATTTTCTTGTCACTTCGATTCCTGAATTGCCACTGGGAGCCATATATAATCAGTAGTAGGTAATTGTTTCTAAATTTTGAGGAGCAAGTGTTGAAATAAAAAAATTGCATTAAGTTAAATGTATCAAAGTATTATTTTGGTATTATAATCATATCTTATATATACAATTTATATTAATATTTTTTTCATTTTTTTAAAAGCTGCTGGACTAATAGACACCATACTGTCTAGATGATTAACTCAATAACTGTTAGCTATACCTAAGCTACTAATTTAAAGTAACTAACAAATACATATATGAAAATTTGTTTCAAGTGGAGTGACCGGAATTAATTTAACGGAACTCCCCTCCCCTTCACATAGATATGTACAAATGGGGTCAATTGATCCTCATTTTTAATTTTTTTTTATGTATATTTTTTTATATAATTTAGAGTAAAATATCATTAGTACTATAAAATTAACTTCTATTCTTTGCTCCTTCATTAGCTTTATTTTCTTCTCTTTTTTTGAAACCTTGACAGTAACGGTCAAATATCCTTCAAAGTTTTGTCACTGTCCAAAAATTTCATCTTTTAAACTATTTGGTGAAATAAATAGACATCATATTAGCTTATACTTTGTATATATGTTTTGACTACCTAACACATTACAAGTCTGAAATCTTGTACAATTATGAAAATGAATATTTTATATTGATTTTGACGATCTCTAGGGAAATGTTAATTTTATTGTCTGATAAAAGACTCAAAGTTTAATTTCACTTGGACCTCACCTTATTGTTTGATACAAAAATGTGAGGTCCAAGTTAAAACTTTACTGTGTACGTATGAATACTTTACATTTTAGAGACAAAAAAATTTTACAAAAAAATTGAATTTGCCACTTGTGCTACCAGTAACTGTACTTAACGCACCAATTAGCCAGGGAGACGTTTAGGAGATGGAATGTGATACATCCTATCTTAGGGAGTAGGACGTATGAAGAGAGTTATGGGTCTGGGCTTGTCAGAGTGGGAAGTTGTAGAGGTATTCGGACTCTATCATGTATAATACCTCGTCTAGTAGAAAAAATCAGTCCCTATTCAATAGAGCTTCTTGTCTTAAATAGCTCATCTCCTAACCTTCATTCCGTGTTGTCAGAGCGGTTAGGAGAATTCGCATAGGAGCGGTGATGCTCGCATAAAGGGCGGTCACCGGATCACACCCGTGTCATACGGATACGGAAGCGGTGATCGTAATTCAAATCTGGGTTTGACTCTCGTTGGGCAAGACCCGGTCGGGCCTTGTTTGGCAAGGCCTACTTGGGCCTTGCTGGACTGAATTTTTTCCGGACCCTGGGCTCTTTTCATTTGATCCCGGGTTGTCCTCAAATAAAGGTCCGAAACCCAGGTTGTTGTTATCGATGTAAAATCGGTTTTACTTTTTTGGATTCTGGGCTCCTTTATTTGGTCCCGAGTTGATCCCAACTAGGGGTCCGAATTCCGATTTATTCTTGATCCAAAACCGGTTCTATTAGGGCGTTCGGCACATGCCCTATGAGAATGGTGGAGATTGTTAGTCGCTCCCAAACATTTTAACTATATTATATAGTCAAATTAAATCGAAAATAAAAGGTATCGTATCTGTTGGAGGAATAAGATGAAGAGATAAAGTCATAAAATTTATCATCATGATAAAATTCATCTTCTTATCCCTCTATCCTTCTATACATTATTACAGAATAAAGGAATATATAACTAACAAGTGATAATTTTATTCTTAATTTTTATCCTCCTACCAAACATGTTAATTATCTTTTTATGTTCACAATTTTATTTTTGTATCAAACATAATTTTATAGCCAGTATTCTATTTTTTTTACTAGAAGTATAACTATTTTTTGAAGAAATATTTTTTCCCCTTTTTCCTTTTAGTAACATTTATAGTTTTGAAGGTTGTATATATATTTTTTTTTCATTTTGACCAATTAAGTTCAACTCGTGCATTATTTCGTACTATGATTAAAATAATTTACTCATACCAAGAAATAAAATCGGAATGCCACTTCCTGTTACACCAGATGACACACACAAAAAAAAAAAAAAATTATCAATAACAATTGAAAGATTGCGTTTTCTAGTTATAAAATGAGGAGAAATATAATGATTATTAGGTGGAAAATACGAAGGAATTTAGTTAATGTTAACATAATAAAAATATTAATTTACAAAAAAATCATTCATTATAGGTATAATTCAGATTAAATTTCACACAAGCAATCTCTTCATAATCTTAATTTACCGTACCGCATTTGAATAAAGTGCGCATGGTTAACATCGTGAATTCAACTTCATAAAATTAATGTCTCATTATATTTTAATTTTCACAAAAAAATATTTGAATAAAATAGATGCCGAAATTTACAAAAAGTTCTTATTTAAAAAAAAAACTCTCACTATATGCATTTATTATATTTAATTTTCTTCATATTACACAAAGAACGAAAGGTCCAAAATTCCGAGATTTTTATTTTTACCCCAAAAAAATATATTTTAATATAAATAACCAAGTTTTAAAAAAAATTAAATTTTTACCCAAACCGTAAATATTATTTACGGTTTGAAATTTTTTTTTTTTTTTTTTTAGAGAAAAATAGCTCAAATGCTGAAATGAAATATAACACAAAAAAATCGAATTGTTTTTTAAAATATATGTTAGAAAATACGCTACGAATAGAGCCAATTTTGTGCTAAAATACGGTAAATTACAATAATTATGCTAAAATACGTTAAATTTACTAAAATACTGAAATTACAATAATTATGTAGAATTATGCTAAAATACGGTAAGTTACGCTAAATTACGTATGAATTGGGCCGATTTTGTGGCATCTTTCATAAATCATAAAAAATAGTAAAAAATTCCAAAAAATAATAAAAATTGGTATTCTACAAGTTCATTAGATAACTAATTTACTGAGCTACGTAGATTGAAGAATAGAAATGAAAATCTTAATCGGAAACTTCAACTGAAGTTTTGAGGCCCTTCTCTTTGTTTTTTGGCGATTCTGAATTTGGAAAACTAGCAAAGCGAGTACGAACGCATGCGCATTTTCACAAGCTTTCCGAAAAGTGGTCATTTGCTGAAATCGGACACTCGAGCGCCATTTTATGGCCGTTTAAAGTTTCGTCGTCGTGTTTCGCCTTTTCAGTGAAAATATCATCCCAATTCATACGTAATTTAGCGTAATTTACCTATTTTAGCATAATTCTACATAATTATTGTAATTTCAGCATTTTAGTACATTTACCGTATTTTAGCATAATTATTGTAATTTACCGTATTTTAGCACAAAATCGGCTCTATTCGTAGCGTATTTTTCTAACATATATTTTAAAAAACAATTCGATTTTTTTGTGTCATATTTCAGCTATTTTTCTCTAAAAAAAAAAAAAAAAATTCAAACCGTAAATAATATTTACGGTTTGGGTAAAAATATAATTTTTTTAAAAACTTGGTTAATTATATTAAAATAAATTTTTTTTTGGGTAAAAATAAAAATCTCGGCCAAAATTCATTCTTTCTATGAATTTCATCTGCCAAAGTTACCTGATATAAATAGCAAAATATCATCTACCAATAAATCTGGTCTACGGTAAACATAACGGACCGAGAGCAGGTAGATATTGGCGCCCCTAATCCTCGTGTCTTTCTCTGTTAATATTCTAATCCAATAATCCCTATCCTTTTCATTTCCCACACTCAAACTAATTAACAACTGCAATTAACCTGCCAGCCATATCTCCAGTCTCAACCACTCTCCCCTTCGTCTTTTTCTTTTCCTTTTTACATTGTTATCTGCTTATCTATTTATCTTCTCTCTATTATAAATCGAGCTCTCATTTCGTTGCGCTCCATTGTTTCTCTCCAGGCTGTTGATTTCACATCATACGGATGTTGATCGCTGCGCTCCAGAGAGGTGTCGGAGGAGAGAAGGCCGGTGTGGAGAGCAGGATCGGATGCAACGCGGCTGTTGTGGCTCGTGGTGTGGTAGCTGGCGACGATGACGACGGTACCTCCTCGTCTATTGGGAAGGAGAGCGAGAGCACCTCGGCCGTGGGATCGGGATCTCAGTGTCAGGAGGAATCCGATGAGGTTCAGAGCTCGTATAAGGAACCGCTTTGTGCTTTGAATGCGTTGGAGGAGTCTCTCCCTATCAGGTATTCTTTTTCTGTAGCTAGTTGTTTCAATTTATTTTGTTCTGGTGTAGAGTGCTTTTACTGTCAGGGCATAAACTGGAGAAATGCAACTTAATTTTCTTAATTTTACTTTTGGCAACTTTTCTCAGCTTATTAAAAAAAAATTGTTTTAGCATAGACAGTATCTAATTTTGACCTAAAATGGAAAAAGAAAACCCAAAGATTAATGCTTTTACGAATCAATATAATTGGATTTGCTAAAAGGTCCTATAGAGAAGAGGATTAATTAATTAATGAAATATGGAGAATCATTGTACAGTTTATGCAAAAGATGTTACAGAGGTTCTATATTCCTTATTAATATAGGGACCCCAACATAGCCATCCAACGGTCAAAGCATTGGATAGTTATGTTTAAGTTAATACAATTATAGGAAATTTTTCTCAAATTTTCAACTGACACAACATAGCCATCCAGAAATGTGTGTGTTAAGTTATTATGATTCAATAAATATAGAAGTCCGTTTTCGTTTCCAACCAAATGTACGTTGTTCCATCAGTATATTTATAAAAAATGCTATCCCAGCATTCCTTATTCAATTAGATATAGCATTAGCGATGAAAAAGAAATTTTATCATTGCAGGGCACCAGCATAAATATTGCACGGATAAATAACTCAACTAATTCTACAAAACTATAGGGTATTTCCTTGGAGATAATTTATGGCAGATAAAATCCAAATTAAAATTGTTTGTTAAACCTAATTATAATTGATACCAACTGATAATAATAAAGACATTGTTAAATTAATAACAATTTTTTATACGTAATTATAACTTTTACCCTATTATTCAAATTTGTCAAGGAAAAAAAAATACTAATAGTTAAAATAATTACAAACTTCAAACCTCATAGTTTTTGTAATTTCCTTTTATGCAATCGAGTGAAAAAAATAAATAAATAGTGTCTCAAACAAAAATGACGATAAAGACTTGCTTTTCCTATCACTTACAGAGAGGACAGGCAATTCAAATACAATTTCTAGGATTAAAATGTTCTAAAGCAGAATGAAATCTTTACATTTTAGCTTTGTTGTTGCTTTCTTCCCTTCGGCCTTGCAAATGCATGTGGGTTATAATATTTTGGGCTTTTCATAGTATTTGGAGGACTGCTGTGATATTCATAATAAGCTAGGTCTCAGTTACCTAGTTAGGGGGGCTGAAATTAACATGCATATAGGAATTGTTGACCCACTGGGATTTTATGCATGTATTCCAATCATCATTCCACATAGCAAAGCAACGCTTGCTCCTAGCAACTTAGGTTATACTTGGGCTTCAAACACACAAGTTTATCAAGAAAGTTTATTATAACTAATACTTTTCTTGTTGGAACCAAAACAGTGGGAATACATCACCATTAAAGGTACCAACTATGACCCTAAAAATAAATAAAAATAAAGGTACCAACTATACTTCTAAGCATTGAGTAATGGTTGAATTTTGGTGATTTACAAGTTTCATGATTATGTTTAACATGAGGTTATAGTCCGTAAGGTTGTGGTTAACATAATATATACTGGAGACTCATTCAAGGAAAGAAGAAAGTAGTGAAAAATACAATTAACTGGTCCTCTTTGTTGAAAAGATGCTGAAACTGCAAAACTGCAGTTGAAGAGGGTCAATTTTAGGAATAAGGAACAATGTTCTCATCCATTCCCGTTTTATATCAAGTAATTGTGATATCTATCCTTTGTGAGGTCATAACTTTAACATTTTAGCTTTTTATCCCACACAGGATCTTTTCTTGCATCTGACATCCTCCTTTTTTTATTTATTTTTTTCTTTCAGACATGGCATCTCGAGATTTTACAAAGGCAAATCAAAATCTTTCTCCAACCTTCAAGCTTCTTTGTCTCCATCTGGCTCTTGTAAGGACCTTGCAAAAACAGACAATTCCTACGCCAAAAAACGAAAGAATGCGCTCGCCTTCAGTTTAATGTACCAACAGACATCCTACCAAAAACCAACAAGCTTTGCACAGAGCCTGCTGAGTAGTTTTGATTCAGAAAGCAATGGTGATGTTGGGGAATCAAAGCGGCAGAAGCAGTCAGATGAGCATACAATGAATAAATAAAATGGTGAGAAATGGGAAAATTGCTTGGTTCGGTCAACAGATGGTTGATAAATTTGTCAACAAATACATACTTTGCCCTTCTGTATTATTTCAATCAGGAGATGGTGGTCAGAGAAGTGATTGGACCAGGATTTTTTTAAATGGTCTTGTGCACATTAGATTTCTGCACCTGTTTTGCACGTCTGGCTCAGAGAAATATACTCCTTGATCTGAGCAGACAGCTGAAAGCGGAGGAAGGTTAAGATAAGACCTTCAATTGTGTAGGAACAGCATCTTCCTTCATCAGGCAGCAACTGTGGCAGTATTGTTACAGGTTAAGGTGGTTAGCACATTTGATCCTTGTGCATAAATTTAATACTCAATTCAGAGGAGAGACGCATTCTTCCCTTGAATTCCTGATTTAGACAACTGGATAGGAGCTATTATTAGGAGGTCAGCACTTCCTTATATATAACCGTGGTGGCTAGGGTTTACTAGCTTTGAATAGAGCTGGTGATGGTGTTTGCTAGGTTAGAGGACCAACAAACTTGGTTTATTTAGTCAAGAAGAAGACAAAACATAATTTTTTTCTTTCCATATTTTAGGCTTCAAATGTAACAGATGTAAAGGATTAGGGCTGAATAGAAATTATGGATGTCTTGTCATGGGCAAAGACAAGTCTATAGAAAATTAAAACAGAATTGTATTATATTAGAATAATAAATCGGAGATTTCAGGGTCTTGTTCGAAAGTTGCAGTATTGTAAGGATAAAATTTTATGGATATGAAATTCTAAAATTAAATTTTGTGAAATTTCACGGGCACGAAAATGGCAGGGAAATCTGGAAGAAGCTATAGAAGTGGAGATTGTAATGGGGAAAATACTCAAATTAAAAAAAAAACTTATCATTTTCAATTTCAAAATGATATTTGTTGAATTGCATAAAAGATTAATATATTATTCTAAACGTTGAATAATTAAAAAGTTAAAATTAACATTGAATTTATTTGAATCAAAATTAAATAAATTTAATGAAATTTATAAAAAAAATGTTTATAGTAGAGATCAGAAAATATCAGAAAAATGAAAAATACATATTAAATATCAAGAAAAGTTTTGACTATAAAAATTGACGAACTGGTATAGCAGATATCTGCCAATTTAGTATGCATGGTAACCGTCAATCATCCATTTTAAATTCCAATTAATGGTTTTACTAGCGTCCTATGATAACTTGAAGGAACGGAATAAATCTCAGATTCCAATTTTAAATTTTTCACAAAGTAAAAGAGTTCCCTTCAGATTATAAGAGAATAATTCACCACAAATTGTGGGCTTGGTCTCAACTGTACAAGAAAAAATATTTTTGAATTCCACATCTCCTTTTTCCTTCTCATATCTCTTCTCTCCTTAATCATTCAACCAGTGTGCACAACAAATAGAAACAGCTACAAATACCAGTAATATCTCTTCTCTCTTTCATGTTTCATTTTCCATATTTTTAGATATAGTTATTGATCATCAGTATAAAGCTGACCCAATACAGATGGAGGTTTTTAGTTGACTTACCGAGTGCCACAATAGTAGCACAAATATATGCGAGGATAGTTATAAATAAAGGATTAAATGGATTAATTATTTAAAGTGATATCGTAGCGGAATTACTCTCATTAAGTATGCATTAAGACATACTTAATTTGAGTAATTTTGATATCGTGACGACTAGTACCTCAAGGTCCTTCGAGAGACCAAACTTATTTTGTCACAAATCCAAGTTGTAGTATTTTCAACACTTGATGAGCGCATGAAGAATACTTGTATTCATGTCTGGAATGAAGGATGTCATCACAAGTCTAAACATCACCGACAACCTTGCACTACAAATCTTGCGGGAGATGGCAAAGAAAGAAGGAAGATGGAGCTAAATCAAGCCGAAATTTTTTTATTACCACCTAGTTAATTTCTAATTAAACAAAGGGAGCACCTAGCTATCTCCCATAATCTTCTCCCATTTCTTCTCTCAGTCTAACTACTTGAGTAACTACTAACTACTTGGGGGGACCACTTACTATTTGGGAACTGCCTAATATTTGAAAGATTTTACAACTGGCGTGCGCAAGTATTCATATATAATACATTAAATATTCATATAAATGCATCAAGTATTCATACCTAAGCTATCAAGTATTTAAAAAAAAATTGGACACATCACTCACCCATCTTTTACACATTTTTAGAGGTGATTTTTTTCTCTCCGTTCAATCTAACCAATATTTCTGACGATCTGTGAGGAATTTTGCAAATCTAAAACCACGAACGTCTTCTACACAATTTTCTCTTTCAAATGAGATCCATGATGACATACTTTCGAGTTGTCCGTTGTACAAGTATTCATACCTCGTCATGCAAGTATTCATACCTTATCGAGCAAATATTCATACCTCGTCGTATAAGTGTAAATAGATCATGTATCAAGAGTATTACAAGCATATGTGCATACCTCGATTAATTTTACAAGAGCAGCCGAATAGTATTGAACATTGTTTTATTATTTTCTAGTTCAATTTTAATTTTTAGAAATAAAAAGTAGTTGTCACATGTTTCACTGTCGAAACAAAAATAATCAATCAAATTTTATAGATTATGTACAAATAAAAAAAAACAAAAACAATATTTAAAAGAAACAAAACATACTTCAAATGAAGTATTCATACATATACGTTGAAATATTTATACATAAGATATCAAGTATTCATACATATACGTTGAAGTATTCATACCAAAGATATCAATTATTCATTCATACACGTTGAAGTATTCATACCTAAGACATCAAGTATTCATCATACATCTCTATTTTTTTCAAAATTTGTTTTTCTGTCATTTCTTAGTACTTAGTACGCACTGGCCTAATTCACCATTAATGAAGCTTTGTTTTTTGCAAATAACTCGCTACTACATGAGCATGAGGAAGAGGAACATAGACACGAAAGGGATTAATTGCATCCACAAAGACAAAATTAGTTGAATTTGATCCATTTAGCACTCATTTTGAGACGATCGACAGTGATGAATTTGACCCGGCAGAGGCGTGCTTGATTGGGATGGAGTGACGGAGGATCTCCGACAGAACGTCCGCTGGAGCGGGAGTAGCAGGCAGAGATGGAAAAACGGAGACGGAGGTGGGAGAGGGAGGTGGAGGTGGAAGAGGGAGGAAGAAATGAGAAAATATTAGAATTAGTAATTATAGCTAAAAAAAAAGTTAGTTAGTTGGAGGAAGAAATGGGAGAAAGTTAAATAGGAAAAGATATAATTATCCTTAAACAAATATCATCCAAATTAATTAATTTTTCCATAAGTACTACCCTGCTTATCCAGTCCACACACTAAACTAGACTGGTGCGTACCGAAAAAAAATATCATTTGATGCTTTAATTGAAAACGCACACCAAATGATATCCTTTTCTGGAGGGCGCACCAACTCATTTAATTAGCCGAACTCATTTCAGCCCATTTTTTTTTGCTATTCTAATGTAGTGACACGTACAATTAGCCTTTTCAACTATTCTAATGTAGTGACACGTGTTACATAGGAAAGTTATAAACCAGCCACGTACTATTCTAATTTCTGAAGCAATTAAGGGAATATTTAATTAATTAACATGATCCAAAAATCATCTCTTATGATCCAAAATGAATGATTGTACTATTGTTATAAACCAGTTGGTGCGCACTCTAGGTTAGAGTACCACTTGGTGCGCGCTTCCAGTAAGCGCACTAAGTGGTACTCTAATTTATGGTGCGCACCAAATTCATCCTTGGTGTGCGCTTCCAGTAAGTGCACTAAGTGGTACTCTAATTTATGGTGCGCACCAAATGATTCATTTGGTGCGCTTCTTCAGTTTGCGTGGGTGGTAATTATTGAGAAAAATTAATTTGGATGATATTGATTTAATTTTGATTTAATTGGGTGGCAACTAAATTTTTTTTCGGTAAATCAAGCAGCTTTAGTGAATATTTAGAAAATAAATCATGTGTCTTTACAACTAGTCAATTAAAAAGACCGAATAGTTTTCTAAAACATGTTACATATTTTATATTTTTTAATGAATAATAAAATAGGTTTTTTTATAAATTTAAAATGAGTTTTAATAAAAAAGACAATTAATTGGATAAATTTTTGAGTTTTTTTAAATTTAGAATAATAAATATGATATGAATGAGTCTATGGCACTATACATTGTGAATATTGATATGTGCTATAATTAATATCTTTACTTCAAATGTTTAAACAATCGACTTGAACCGTTCAACATAATCTAAAATATACTTGTATATCAAATTTTACATTTTTTAGAATTTTTTTACTATTTTCTAGGATGATAGAAAATCACTTTAGACCATTCAAAAGTAGATTTTTTTGCTAACTAAAGAAATAGTTAAAAAAAAATTCTAAAAAATGTAAAATTTAGTCGGTAAGCAAAAAATTTCATGAAAATCATGTTTAACGATTCAAATAGACTATTTGAACTTTGAAAACTAAAATATTTATCCGTAGTACAGATCAATTTGCGCTATGCATAGTACCATAGCCTCACTTATATGATATTTATGAATAAAAAAAAACAATACGTAATTTTGTAATTTTTGAATAATATACCTGAGATTTTTCTTGTTCAAAATATTAACTTTTAACTCGAATTACCAAAAGATTTATTCTTCCTTGCAGGATTCCATATTCTTTACAGTTTCACGCTCGGTCTAATATTCTGAAATTAACTTTCAGTAGAGCGATTGAAATTAGGTATCTTTTTAAAGTTTTAATCACAGGGATCTGTTTTCGAGACTCAGGCCACGATTAAAAAACGGTCTTAATTGGAAAAAATTAGTAATTGGAAGTGCGGGGTGATCCGAACTCGGACCAAGGGCTCTGCGAATTTCAACAAAATAGGTGGCGGAGGTCGATGTCCAGCGGCCAGGCAAATAGCGGGGCTGGATTTCACTCGAGAGCGGAGACCCACCGCTCTCCGTTGGAGTCTCCACCTCCGGCTATACCTCTTAGTCTCTTACACTCCCGCCTCCTCGCCTTCGACCCGTCTCTCCGCCTCTCTTCGTCGCTCCGCCTCTTCCCTCACAGCATCATCGCTTCACCTCCTCCTGCCTTGTCTCCCTCCTGGCCCGCTTATCGCTTCCTGCACCCTTTCCACTGCCTACTAAAGCCAACACACAGTGAGTAGTGACTGGGTGGAGATTGAAGGTTACGGAACAACCTAGGCGGGGGAAGGCTACTAGCTGGCCTCCCTCCTGCTGAACGCTGTAAGTCGTCGATTATTTATTAATTATTCTGGTTCTCTTTGGTTATATTAGTTTCTTTTCTTTATTTCCTTAATCTCCTGTCATTGTAAAATTTGAATCATGTTAAACTGAGTAATTCTATAGAATGTTTACCTAAGTGAATAGCAGTCCGTACTTTGGGGGGTTGGTGGGTCGGGCAGAGTTGGGATATTTTGGGGTTACAAAATAGCAGTTGCTGTGGTGGGAGGCCACAGCCCACAGCCCACAGCCCACTGCATATTCAATGGTCTTATGGTCTATCAATTTCTCTGCTTTTGTTCCTAATATTGACATTTGCAGTTTCACTTTTGGGTGGACTACTATTAGAAGTCCAAGTCAGATTGTCATGTTGAGAATATGTATTTCCCCATTATTACTTGGCTTTGCTGAAATTATAAGAGAAGTCACAGTCGAGTGATCCATCTCGAGGTTATGGTCATTTGGACACTATAACCCACTTTCTACATTTTTTAATAACACAAAATTGTGTACTCTTTTTATTGAAGCTGAGCAGATGATGGCGATTTAATTTTTGTTAATGGTTCGGACAGTAGTGACTGCTATTTAGACACTGATTTTGTTGAAGCAAAGAAGTAAAGTGATATTATTTTAGAGTAGAACTAGGGGGTTCTTAAGCTCACCAAGTTCGCTTAACTCCAAAACCTACCAGAATGACTTCAAATGACGAATCCAACTGTTGAAACAAATCTACTCCACGAGTGATGTGTTAACATGTCAAATTAATAATTTTTCAAATTAATGTAGTATAAAGTCAAGTGAAAAAATGCGTATAAGTTAATTTTAATACGTTCATTTCTCATTTTTTTTTACCGCTTGACTTTATACTAAACTAATTCAAAAATTATAAATTTGATATGTAAATGAGTAGATCGGTTTCACCGGTTTGAATTTGTTGCTTGAGGTTATTTCAATAGGTTTTGGAGTTAAGCTCACCAAAGAGCTTGGTGAGCTTAAGAACACCCTAGTTCTACTCATTATTTTGTATGTTGATGAGATATTTACTTCAGGTCAAAACTTATCATTATTGCTATATTACTAGTTATAACAAAAAAACTCTTTAACTCTTGGAGAAAGCTTAACATAAGTTTATGGCCACAAACATATGAATAGAATTGGTAATACCTGCAGTTTGGTACTCCAAGGATGCAGAATTGTGTTATTGAACCTGAGACAGGAATAGCATTAAGTGGGCAGCTACCGCCTTTTGCTTCCAAGAGATGAATACATTTAGTTGCAATATGACCTTCTAATTTACTGTAAAGCATATAATGTAGAAGTTCTTTGACACTTGGAACTCAAGCTGCTACCCCTCAACACTGTCTATCATTTATCCTATTTTCATGTCTGGTTTATCATACATTTTTTACAATTAACTTAGCTGGAGTAAGCTTTAAGCAATGTAAGTACAACTTCAATTTCACTACTTTTAATAGATTTCTTATCACAACAAAGAACTCTTTTGCTCTATTAGGGACAATGCATCTCCCTCACTATGAAGGGAATTACTCCAGAAACATACAGCTGTCATCTGGCGATTTTGAAAGGAAGAGGAGGGAGGGAGCCCATTTGGTTCTTCTATATATGGTTAAGTGATTTAATTCTTCTTCTTTGAATTTACCAGATTTATGATAATTATTTTCATTTGCTTGGAAGCTTCTGTTAACTTTTATGGGGAGTTGGTTGGCAATAGTTTTCTTTTCTTTTTTTAATTTCCCTTTACCAGCATTGTATCCTTTTACCTACCTATCAGGTGTCCTATTATCTTTAGCCTGTTGTGCTAAGTATTTGTTAGTTATGGTTAATGTCAAACTGTATTTTATTTTATTTTTGTTGGGCCCATCATTTCCATTAATAATTTGTAGTATATAGGTGCTTATTGACGCAAAAATCCTTTGCGATAATCTTTTTTGAAAAACTTCGCACAAGCTGCGAAGTCGATCCTTTGCGATAATCATTGTCTAGAAATTATGAATTCTAAAGAGGAGCAATTTAGGTAGCATGACTTGTCTGTTTTAAACTCTTCTCCTCTTTTAAACGAGATAAACAGGGCTTGTTGCATTCATGTAGCACTAACCTCACAATATCCATCCTTTCTAGCCTAAAATATGGTAATACTGGCATAATTATGTAGATGACTCACCTAAGAATAAGAAGTGGTCAGTCCTAGTGCCTCACCTGTTAGTAACAAGCCACTTGCAGTCTAAGCCTCAGCCTAAGCTTACAAATTCAGAAATATGTATTATGTATCCAAGTTTCCTTATCCTTGACCGCCTATTCTTCACATGGTTGCTACTTGATCTGTCTACTACAAAAATAATATTTTTCTAAATTAATCCTAAATCAACTGTAAAAGAAGGGGCCATAAAACAAAAGGAGGCATTACTCTTGCATCTCCATGTCCTTAATTTCACAGAGAAATTGAGAATAGATACATTTGAAACATTAATATCTTTGTTGGTTCTGGTTTTTAAGCATCAATTAAATTTTTTTTTTTTTGGTGTTGCCTCAGAAATCAATCTCGGATCCTTTTTTCTTAATTAGACTTGGCTATTTCTCAGTAATATCTTTCATCTTATAATCATTAAAGTAACCGCCTTAAAGAAAGGAGCTTATCCAATTGAGGTGTAGTCGTACTCATTTGGGGTTCTCCAATTGCAGTATTGTCATCAACTTGTCATGCATAGCATTACATACTAAGTTTCAGAAGATCTATTGGAAGTTTTATTTTTTGATGATTTTAAAAAGTGTTTAGTATTTGAAAAAAGAACCCTGTCTAAGCAGACATAATAATGAACTATTTTTAATTCATAAAATGCTGATCGGCTCCTGTTCCTGGGGGTCATCTCATAGTGATTGGATATATACATGGGACAATAGTTGCTGGATACTCCCTGAAAGTTACTAGATATAGGGAACAACACTTATGAAAAGAAACTCTCTCCTGCAGTATTGAGGAATACTCTTGTGCAAAAAGGATCTGTATTACTCAATTAGACTGACTTGCACATTTGTATTTTCAGTAAACTTACTGAAACTTTGAACCATGCTTCTCCTACAGAGGAGGTGCTTTTATTCAAGATGTCGTGCTTGTATTTGTAAATTTATACTTTTTTTTTTGTAGAAATTTATAATTCAAGTTGCTTTTTATAATATATAGGGTCTCCGTATCATTAAAGTAAGACAGAACAGAATACCACTTGTTTCTAAATAGGATGTCTGTTAGCAAGTTTTTTGCTTGGAGTATTTAATATTAATCAAAACATCCTGTATTGTTCTCTTCAGGAATATAAAGCACCTAATGGAGTTGCTTGACCTGATACAAATACAGAAGCCAGTGAGTTTGATAAAAGAGAAGTGAGTAACAGTCTTCTTTTTTTGGTTATTTTATCTTCCTTGAAAATTCCTTTATGAATAACTGTTGCTATTCAATCTTTCCTTCTGTATTACACAGATTTATGGCTGCTTAGAGAAGGGAGAAGCCACTCATACCAAGATTCAGAATTGTAGAAAACAAAAGTCTACATATAGATTCTTCTGGAAATAATTGCTGAATTAGAGGATGCCAAAAGGTTTGACATCATTAACTTCATTGTTTTATTCAGTTTTCTAATACGTCATTGTTGATATTTCATTATTTTTGTAAAGTTGAAATAACCTTTTAGGAAAATCCTAGTAGATTGTTTCTACTTCAATTCAATTGGACGCAGTTTGTTAGTTCATTACCCTTTCATTTTTCAATAGGCTATTCTTGACAACAGTAGGAATCCCACAAGTATTAGCAAGTGTTTGATCGTGTGCGTTGGGAATAAAGAAAGCAGTTGCCATGTTTTATATCTTACATCTCTAAGGGACAATTACATGCAAGTTTGATTTTTCTCATATATCAGTAATTAGGATTTCATGCCTAAATTTTCTTAACATATTATTAGGGTCATGATAATAAAGTAAATGAAGCACGACTAGAGTAATCAAGAATATAGAAGATGAGTGATAATCTTGTGAAAACATAGTTTGAGGATGTCCTGAGTTAAATTCATAATAGGTTAATATTTTTCTAAACATTTACAGTTTAAAGAGACAAAAATATTTTTCCCCAGTGGTTTGGGCAAATTCATACGGAGGCGAGGTCATAGTTTTAAGACTTTGTGAGGCCAAAATTTAACTAAGTGGCATTACAGTCTGTTGGGCTTCTGGGTTTTTTTTTGATGGAAATGTAAACAAAAAGGAAAATGGACTTAGCATCTAGAGCATTAGGATCCGTTGACAATTTTTAAAAAAATAGTTCATGTGATCCATATTGTGCCAATAAAAATAATGAGATTCTGTTCATGTTGTCCCCTTCAACACTACTCCTATAAACTTATCTTTTATAAACTTGTACTTTGGTTTTGAACTTATTATTAATTGATAAGTGACTTGTCATGATGCCAAATGATTCCATTATCATGGAATACAATCCCTAAAAAGTATCTAATGATGAAGCAAATACACGCATTGAACATTCACCATCCAAAAACTTATCGACCAAAGTTAGGAGTTCTTTCCTTTTACTACTGCACACACATACAACATGTTATATGCATCACCATTCAGAAGGTTTCGATCCTTTTATTGAACGTACATTTTTGTGTGTATCTGGATGCTTTTGTTTTCCATTTTTAATTCTAGAGGTACTAAGATTTTCCATTTTAACATAGTATGTCCAAATAGATAATAATTTCTTTTTCCTTTCCATTTAGCAAACTTAATCCTTAGTCCATAGTTTTGGCACTGTCTCATGTCCACACATAATTTCTCTTTAATCATCATTCTTCATTTTGTTTCTTTCCTATAAAATATGGCTGTTTTTTGTCACCATTTGTGTCTGCATGTACATACCCATGCATTCACATTGCAAGATAATATCAGTTGAGCAATATCCTTATACATAAAAATTAATGAATAGGATACACTGACGATGGGTTTATTAGACCACTGTGACAAGTTGACAACCGACAACAAAACTCATCAGAATCAAGCAAAATTCAGATATGTTCTCCATCAGGTACGTTGTGTATCAAAATTTTGTGCACTTTCAAAACTAATCAATCAAATGATTGAAAAAATAACAGTTCGGTTTTGTTGGGTTTTGGTTGGCGACCAAAGATTTTATTTGCATTTCAGCAAATTTGATACACAGCTTATCTAAGTGATAAAGATATTTATAATTTTAATTTTTCAATTATGGCGAGTTTCGATTTCAGTTAATAAGGTTTCCTAATAAATTTGTTGTCAATATATCCCATCTCATTAGTAAAATGGACCAACTTTACTTATTACGGGCTAATTCAAAATGTATAGTCAGTTAAAAGAATAACATTGATAATTAACACTGGATATATTCCATGAAAAAAATCACTGTAAAGATATATGTAAACTTCATGATCAACTATGGATCCAAAATGAATGTTGAAAATAGTTAGCAAAAGGCTCAAGGAAGATACACTTAATGAATAAACTTTATATATTAGGAGTTACTCTATGCCGACGTCAGAGTTTGGAGAACCAAGTGATAGGTACTGGTTGGAGTAAGGAAACATTTCCTCTGTAAATTGAAACGGCTCTTGTATTCTTATTACCACTGGTGGCAGATTCAAAGAAGAGGGATCGTCTCAAGGAGGTGGAGTAGGCCCAAAATGTTATTGGATTACTCCTCCATCCATAGAAAGCATTGAACCATTGGATTTAGAACAATAATGCTTCTTACAAAATCCAACGGTGGGCGTGTTATTTGGATGAGGGGGCCTTGTAGAACCCCTCAGACTTCCTATGTTCCCCTCGCCAAATGACCTTATGCATTTACGGAAATAATACATTCCCTCTGCACCTACCTTGCGCTACCTTTCCTTAGATATGTCTACCAATTAATTTTACAGGCCACCAAAATTGGAAACAAAGAAGCATAAGTTGCTTATTTGGTGCTAATTTTTTGTAGTCTTGTCTTTTTCGTTTGGTTTGAGAGAGGAGAGAGCGAGTGGATTTCCTTTTCCCTTTCGTGAGCGAGAGAAATTATGGCATCACCGTATCAGACTCAAAGTTCAACACAAAACAAAAGAAAGTATACCACGTTGGATGATTATAGAAATGCAATTCAGTGGGGGAACTTGTAAGTGATGTTGTTGTTTCTCTGATGAAGTTTTTTTTGTTTATTAGATCTATTTCAAATTCTGTGAATTGTTCCAATCATTTTCTCTGCACAGTATTTCTGCAGAAATTGACAGATTTACCTATAACAAATCTATTTGTGTTGTAGCACTGGTGTTTCCACAGCTCGTCACTTGGAGACGGCTCCTCCGATTTCTCATCAAGAAAGGGGGAACTTCTCCGGAGAAAGGTAAAACAAAAAAATATGAATACTTAATAAAATATAAAAATTCTATATGCATCCATTTTTTTGTCAGAAGTAAATACCTCGTAAATCTACCCTAACCTTTTCTTCCAAATGTGATTTTGGACACATGAGTGTAATTTTGTTTGGGAGGCTTGTAAATGTTTTAGAGATCCGCTCCGTTCTGTTTTCTATAATGGTAATTTTTAGGTGGAAAAATCAACAAACATTAGAAAAATAAATTAATGCAAGTTTATTTGGTATAATGAATATTTTGTAGATCTACTTTAACTTTTCCCTCCAAATGTATATTTTGAGGTGAAAAAAATTAGTCAAAATAATATACAAGAAAATGCAATGTTTTTTATATATTATATGTGGATCTGCTCTAATATTTTTATTCTCCAAATAATTTGTCTTTACTAGTTCCTTTTGAATTATGAAAGGGGAATTTGGGATAATGCTAATATTGTTTATTAATTCAACATGCAGATCTCAGTTTTCATCCTTCTCCCCGTTAACAATGCCGCGCGAGCACCGTGTTTCTCTCTTCTCACTGTTGGGACTCAATTCACCAGAAAGGTACAAAAAGGCTTTGTTTTGGATTGGTAGATAATAGAATTGTTGACAAATTAACTGCTAGTGTTTTCAATATTTCAATACTTGTATCCAGTTAAAGACTTTCTAATCATGTGGTAGGTTTTGCTTGCCAAGTGTTTTAAACCACTCTAATAGTCTTTGATTATCAGTTGCAGTGCTCCAATGTTCCATTCCTCAGGCACAAGGGTTGCCCACAATGATCCAGTGTTCCCGTCGTCAGGAATAAATGATCCTTTCAGTGCTCCAATGCTCCCTTTGTCAGGAATGAGGGTTCCTCATAGTGATGCAATGGCCTCTTCGTCAGAAACAAGGGTTCCCTGCAGTGATCCAGTGTTCTCTTCATCAGGATTAAGGGTACCTTTCAGTGCTCCAATGTACCATCCATCAGAAACAAGTGTTCCTTATAGTGCTTCAATGCTACCTTCATCGAGAACAAGGTTTCCCAACAATGATCCAATGTTCCTTTCACCAGGAATGAGTTTTCCTTACAGTAGTCCAATGTTCTCTTCATCAGAGATAAGTGCTCCAATGTTCCCTTCATCAGGAATAAGTGTACCTTACAGTGCTCCAATGTTCTCTTTGTCAGGAATAAGTGTTCCTTACAATAGTCCGATGTTCCCTTCATCAGAGATAAGCACTCCAATGTTCCCTTCATCAGGAGTAAGTGTACCTTACAGTGCTCCAATGTTCTCTTCATCAGGAATAAGGGTTCCCCACAGTGCTCAAGTTTTCCCTTCCTCAGGAATAAGGAATCTTCCACCTTATCAGTCAAGTCGACAGAGCAGTCTGCTCCATGTAAGGTAAGGAAATAGTCTTAATTTAATTACTTGATAATGTATTAAATGTTTGTTTATTTTGTTCAATTGTTCTAGAAAATTGAAATCTCATTGAATTTTTTCTAACAAAATAAATTGTAGCCCAGAAAACCCTTATGCTGCACCAAGGATGATGTCTTTACTACCCCAGCATGAAAGGTAGATGAATTGAAGCTTGAATTTTAGGAAGATTCGAAGTTTTCTAAGGATTTGATATATTTTTCTTGAATTTCTTTTTGTCTAAATTGTAGCCCAGAAGTGTCTTATCCTTTATCAAGAATGGTGTCTTTACTGCCCCAACTTGGAAGGTAAGTTGAAGTATAAAATTTAGGAGGCCTAGACATTTTACTAATGATTGATATATTCCTCAAAAAATGTTCCTTTTTGTCTAAATTGTAGCCCAGAAGTGCCTTACCCTGCACCAAGTATGTCTTTAGCACCCCAGCATGGAAGGTATATAAGTTGAAGTTTGATATTAAGGAGGCGTACACATTTGTCCTGAGGATTCGATATATTCCTTGAAATTTTGTATTTTTTATGTAAACATAGAAAATAGTAATGATTACTGAATACTTCTCTAATAAATTTAGGTCCTACTCACTGTGGCCCTACTTTTCTTTAAAGGGATGATAGGGAAATTCAATGGAATATATCAACCCTGAAAAAAATTAATTTTTTCTTGAGAAGTTGTGTTTAGCATTGCTATTTTGTATGAAACACTCCCAAGGAATAAGCAATTTTATGGGGGAGAAGTCCTTTTCAAACCTTAATTATAATTGTCATTCGGTTGATGCATCTCTATTCCGGCCTATCCATGTAAGAAAGAAGAGAGCACAACAAGTAACTTTCCATCTCAGGTCATTGTCCTTGTAGTACAACTTTCAAATGCCAATATCCTTTACAGATATTTTATAGCCTCCTTTACAGTTAAAACCGACTCCTTTAGTGATGCTTGAGGCAACTGATAATTCAATTATGCAGGGTTCAGAACATTCCTGGATCTAGCTTCACCCCTGCTGTGATAAACATTGAGAACCCTCAGAAGAAGGTGAGATAAAATGTTCTCTACATTTTGCATGTTCACTCTGTCTTTTATTGTGCTATGTTTTGTAACAACTTTGTGGATACCAAGTTAGCCGAGTAAAACAACAATTAGAAATAGGGAGGGATCACTTGACCACAAGGTAATATGCAGCTTATTAGTGATGCGAATATACCATTCAGGATTTTGTTATGCATTCATCCTAACATAACCTATTCATGTCGAAACGTAGCCCAATTTATCAGGTTAAGTCAATCCAACTCAACTCCAGCAGGAATTATATATCATGAAATCAAGCAAACATAAGATGTTTTCATGTCATAATTTCAGAAATGCCTTTTATGTTCCATATGAGTTTCCCAATAAACTAATTAGTGAAAATAAGTACAGCCAGTTAATAAAAGTACATCTCTGGAATATGTTAATGTTTAAAGTAAGTTCCCTTTCAAAAAAGTTTAACAATTGTTGCCTAGTGACAATATCTTCTTGTAACACTGAATTAGCAAATTAAAATATATAATCAATTGGTACTTCTATAATATATGAGATGAGGCTAATTGATGCTGGGGATTCCACTGAGAGCCAACTTTCCTTTTCCATCAATTTTCTAATTGTAGAAGTTTTTATTAAGATTGTCTGATTATGAATCATGTCAATTGCTTATTGAACTATGTAGTATTCCCTTGAAAATTACATTCAGACATAGGCTTGAACTGGATCCAATTCAATTCTATGCAACAGTAAATATTGTAACTTCTCAAGCACAAGCTTGCTCATGTTATGATTTTGAGAAAACATTTCATCTATATGATATTTGTTCTTGATTTTAAAAAACTAACTAATAACTGTAATTAACACCAGAAAGATTAAAAAATATTTCTCCACCTGGAAAATGTTAATGGTAAAAGTAATTCTCTTTTAGAACTGTTCAAATAAATTAGTTAACTCATTTTTTAGAGAATGGTAATGATGAAGTAAATAGTCACTACTTAAAGGTGAAATCGAGTGTATAGTTAACTCATATTTTTATATGGCAGGTAAGGGTTTTTGAGATTGGATCATCGAGCAACACAGGGGCAAGTTATCTTTTTCCACTATTTTCTTAATTGTAGAAATTAATTTGTTTGGATTATCAGGGTAGGAAGCTTCTAGATTGCATATAAACTTTGTTAAACCTTTTGGTGCTCTCTTGACAATTAGATTCAGGCATAGGGTTCAACTGGATCAAACTCAACTCCATGCAAGAGTAAAAATTATATTTTAAGCAAGCATAAGCTGTGCTTATTAATGAGTAAACCAAATTTTTAAAATATGCTTCTTCTGGAAAATGTTGACGTTTACAGTACATGCAAATCTTATCAAACAATTATTGACTGAATGGCAATGATTTCTTGTACTAAATGATCAAATAAACTCTATAATCAACTGGTCCTTTTTATATTATAGGCTAGTCTTTTTGAGGATAGAGGTTTTCTTAATTTTGAAAATTCTTCATTAGGACTTCAAAATTGAGAAGCATCTAAGTTGCATACTAATTTTTGGTGGGACTGTGTTGATCTCTTGAAAATTACATCATTCCAGGCATCAATTTCTCCCATTGCTGAACAACTGAAGACTGTTACCGAGTTCTCTCAACTTCTCAATGAGTATGTACCAAGATAATGTTTACTTATTTTATACCAATTTTTTTTTCAAGAAATAAGAAGAAATAGAAACAATACATATGTATAAAAGATAATTTCTAAAGAGAGAGTTCTATACACTCACCATGTATCGGAAGAGAAGTAACAAAAGAAGTATTGCCTCAATATAATTTCGTTCTGCTGGTATTGGTAAAGGAAAAACATACTCCATATTCCTTTTAGACAGGGTGCAAACTGAAATCAACTACTGAATTCAAAGTATAAAGTAACTGAAAATGGCAATTCAAATTTCGCAACAAGGGCTGAACATTAGAAAACCTTGGGATTGATCCTTTATGTACAACTGCGGTTTACACATGGGTTGTTTATGACTCTTTGCCTGGTTATATAACTTGATATAATTGAAACCATCTGCATTTCTTCCATATAATGTAGGACCTCTGTTCCAACTAGCATGGCAGATGATCTGAGTGAGGATAGGCTTTTAGTGAACTCTTACACACCGATTGACCCCATAACAGAGGTGTACTCTCTATCTTAAAAAAATAAAAGCGAGAAGTTTCTTCGTAGTTGTTTTTCATAATCTTTATCAAACATTGTTCACATTAAACAGGTTTGGAACACTGTCAACCGTAACATCATCAATGATAACTCTGGGGTTGATGAAATGAACAATTGGTGGGACAAGGTTTATGGCGAAGATCCCAAAGAGTAGTCTGTGTGTAAACTTTCGACAATTTTCGGGTATTTTAAATAAATCAGATGCTGAATGTTAGAAAACAACATTGAACTGGCAGAGTTTAAATGGTTGCTGTCTTAAATTGGCAGAGTTTAAATTGGTTGCTGCATTGAATTGTATTTGGTCATTGTAACAATTTCTGATCTCTCATTTAACTCTATATGCCGTTGCTTTTGGGAGTACTCTCTCTACAAATGCTTTTGAAATTTTAGTTCTAGTATTTCCAAAGATTTGAGAATTCAAGTTGGTCTTTTAATTTGGACTCGTTCAAAACTTCAAATCGTTGCTAGATTAACGGCTAAGGTAACAGTATTTTTATATTTTTATTTAATTCTAGCTTGCAACTTTGGCAGAACTCATCTTCTACATGTTTGTTTTTAGAATAATCATATTACTCCCCACGCATCTATCCCCGCATCCTCCCTGCGTAATCCTATTAAGATTAACTTCCATAACTAACTTTCGGTCCTCACTAACTAACTACCTTAACTAACTTAATCTGGTCCTCGCGATATTACATATTGCTCTTTTCAAATTCAAAATTCAAACTTTCTTCTCCCTGCAATTTCCTTTTTCGAAGCTGAGACCATCGGAGGTGATTTTCAGGCGATTCGTACAGCCCTTATTGTCACAGTTCCAGTCTGTGCCCCTCACGAAGATGGATCTGTTGAGTCCTTGCACCATATGCCTGTGTATCCCATTGGCAGGGAGGTATACACACCCCCTCAGGACTTGTCTAGAGCACATTGGGAAATTGCGCTCCATATTTGGCGATGTATGAGTAATGCTGTTGGTTTGGTGGTGTGATGCTCTGTTAGAAAGAGGTTGCAGTGTTGTGTTGGAGAGAAAGTGTATTTCTGTGCGAAGCAGTAAGAATAATGGACATACAACAAACAAACAAAACAATCAGACAAAATCACCGAAATTTTTATTAATAGAAAATAAAATAAATAAATATCAACATTGAACAAGAGTTTCGTGAAAATTCGAGATATAACAATTTCTTCATAGTTCATGTCATCACGGTCCGGTTAGCGAAATCAAATTAACCAACTAATTAGAGAACAACGGCCAGTGTCCAGCGGAAATAAAAAAATTAAAAATCTGGCCGTTCTCCTCTATCACGGCCAGATAAAATCTCGAATTTGAGTTGATTTTTGACCATTCGCTTTTTTTGCTCATTTCTTTTTTCCATTGACCAATCTCTGGCCTGCTCATTCGCTTTTTTTCCATTGACCATTCGTGTTCATTCAATTGCTGCTTTGCCTTAGCCTTAGCTTTTTTGCTCAATCCCTTGCCGTGATAGACACCCACGTCCAGAAAATCGTCATGATAGACAACAACGGCCTGTTTTTTCAGTTAATTAGCGCGAACTTTATTTCGTTAATCTGGCAACGTCTCCTGAACGTTATGAACTATGAAGGAATTGCTATATCTCGAATTTCCACGAAACTCTTGTTCCATTTCGATATTTATTTATTTTATTTTCTATTAATAAAAAATTCGGGACAAAATCAGCCAGGTTTTGTGTAACCAAAGAAAGTTGAAGAGGGATTTTGGTATAAATTCAACTGAGAGGGAAAATCGCAAGTATAAAAGAAAATTCTATATCTGGAAACTATTGGTTTAATGTGCCTTTAGTGGTACGAGGTAGGTATAGTTTGTAGGTGTTTTTAAGTAGGTGTGGTGGGGGTAATAGCAGCTGGCTTAAAATGAGAGTTTTGTCACTGAGGCATTTAATCGAGCACCTTGTGTGCAGCTTACGAGATTGTTGAGGCAGTAGTGAGAGTGGAGAAGAGTATCTGAATTTCAGTAGGTAGCAGGAGTTAGTGGGGAGTTATGCTTAGATTGCGTGTGGGGAAGTAGAGAGGCATTTACTGTGGAGGAATCAATAATCAAGTTAGTTCGAAGCTTGCCTTCGCCATTTTTTCTGAGTCTTCTTGAGAGTTACTTCTATTGTAACTATCTTGGCGTCATATTCCTAATTAAAAACTCAGCTGTTTCTTCCAACTGTCCAGACGTCCAGTCCTGAACAATGAACGTTAGGATTTGGCATAGTGTCCTGAACAATGAGCGAGAGGACACCACGTGTCCCTTCGTCAGTGTGGCTGAGATGCCTCAGAGGACCCATCACGTTCACGCAGCAAAAAATTTCAACGATCATCTACGGATGCATGGGAATTGAGCCGAAATTTTTATTAATCGAAAAAAAATAAAAAATAAAAATATCGTGAAACGGTAAATTCTATGTATAGGTAGAACATACCGTCTTATGAGACGGGACGAGCCATCTCGTCCAGCTTAACGATTTCGCTAACTATCTCGTACTAACGATAATCAAAATCAGAACGGTACTGTTCATCCCGTCCGAACTCAAAAAAAAAAAAAAATCTCCGAACAGACCGTCCAAGCAGCGCGCAAAAAAAAAAAAAAACTAAGGACCGTCCCACTATTTCTTCGCTTTCTTCACAGCAATTAGAAAGGAGACCAATATTTTATTCCTTCTTTCCTTCATAACCCCTATTACATACCTTTGACTCTCCACTAATTGCTTCCTGCCTTTGACTCTCCACTGCTTTGGCAAATCAACTTCTGAAATCAGCAATTAATAAAATTGGTTATTCCTTCTGCCCACCTGGTTATTCCTTCCTTGCCAAATCAACTTTTGAAATCCATCCGAAGATTTTTTTATTCCGCTGCTTGGACGGAACGGTCCATACCGTCTAAAGATTTTTTTTTTTTTTTTTTTGGAGATCGGACCGGATGAACGGTACCGTCCTGATTTTGATTATCTTTGATTATCGTTAGCGCTGGGTGGTTAGCGAAATCGTTAAGCTGGATGGGATGGTTCGTCCCGTCTCATGAGATGGTATGAAAATTCTCATTCTATCTATATATAGAATTTCTGCAAAAGTTCTACCGTTTCGCGATATTTTTTTTATTTTTTTTCGATTAATAAAAATTTCAGGGAATTGAGGGGTGCTGGAGCCTTATTTTTTTAACCTATTTATATTTTATAGTTTATACATCTATTATGACCCGCATCACAATATTCTTTTCTAATCGTGCTGCTGAAAAGATGAGAGAAAAGTGCGTAAGAATTTTTTTTTTTTAAATCCTGATAGAGGCTATCAGGTTGCGTAAGAAGTTAACAGTCAGATTAAAAGCTTGTGCGAAACAATGAGCAGATTGTGTGTTCACTGTCACGGTGACAGGTAGGTAGGGTGTCAACGAAATCTTTTAATCTCAATATATTATCGAATAAGATTAGCGGCGGAGTTAGACTTTCGAACTCAAATACGTATGGGGTCAATCATATAAAAATTTTCTGCATAAAATGGAGATCAATTTGACAATACCATAACATTTTACTATAATTTATATAGAAAATTATATATGAATACAAAAAATTTAGAAAAAAAAAATGGGGGTCAATTAACCCCCCTACTTTGTTCCTACATCCGCCTCTAAATAAGGTGGATATGAATAATTTTATTTTCCATTTAACTAATGGATATGAATATGTGTAAATTTTAATTAACCAAACAATAAATAAAACAGAAAAGAAAATTAAATTTATTTTTTCTTGTTAATCATTGAAACACAAAGAAGTTAAATATGTTGATCTTTTTTTCTATTCTATTCTATTCCATCCTATTCTTTATCTCTCCTCCCTTCCTCTACTCTCCATCCAAAGGTGTTAGGAGAGCAGTAGGAGCTCTGCATCCTCATCCCCATGATCTCTCGAGGATATATAAACCTCTAAACAACGGTTTAAATGTTGATTTTATTAATTAGAAAATAGAAAGACAAAAAAGAAGTTAAAACCATGCTCAAAATCTTGTTAAGACCCAATAATTTTCCCCTCAAATCAATTTAAAATATCCTAAATCAATTAGTGTTTTCACAGCTAAATTTATAGAAACAAAGCTTGTGGCTAAAAGTACCAATGGGTCGGATTGGGTTGGTATTATTTTATTATTTCGCCCAACCCGATCTTGACTCAGGTCAAAATCATTGACCTGAATCCAACCTAAACGGCCCGACCCATGTAAATTGATTAGTTATTAATTAATTAATTAATTTTTAATTATTTATGAAACTTAAATCTACATAGATTATTTTTATAAATATTGGAAGTCAAGTCATCTAACTATTTAGGATTGTCCATTCTGAATTTCGAATCTGCAACCTTCCACATGGAGAGCGTTACTTTTGCCACTAGATCAAAAGCTGATTCTCAATTAAATCTATATAGATAAATAGATAATCTTATTAAATATGTAATAAATTTCAAACTAAATCCATCAAAACACAATAAATGTCCAACTCAACCCGTGTCAGGTCAAAAACTCATACCTGATCCGTTTAACTATCGGATCGGGTCAATCAGTTTGGGTTGGGAAGGAAATTGGCATCCCTGCTTTTGAGGCCCATGATATAGTCTTAAACTCGAGTATAGCAATAACAGATAAATACTTGAGACAAATAAAATAACACAGAATCAGCCTCTAGAACAAAGCAGCTGAGCCTCACAAGAAACTTACCAACAGATCTAAGAAAATTGGCCCATTTGAGGATCTACAAAAAATCCCTCCTGTTCTTTCTAAAAGAACCGTTTAATGAACTTGTGGAAGGGCCGAAGAGGTCAAATACACACATCTATTTTTGTTTTTATGCCGTTACAGATCAGGTGTCTCGAGTTCAACAGATAGCAATGCAGTATAAACCTTCTTGACCCAAGCATCGAGTCGCACCAGAGATTTGATCTGACGGATTCCCAATACCCTAGGTTGTACCCATGACACATGCACTGTAACCTCCATTTGATCAATTATTCCTTCTATTAGATGCACAACAACAACAACAACCAAGCCTTTAGATGCACCTGGGCATGAATTTATTAATGTCCCTTTAGCACATATCATGGTTTTTTTTTTCTTTATTAGTTTTTTTTGAAAAACTAAATATCATATTTATGGGGAAGGATTTGAAATCTGTCATTAAAGTCTATTTACCGAAAGACCGTGAGAAGGTACTCGACATCACTGATGGAAAGCTTGGTTCACTCAAGAATCATACTCAATGGAATTGCTCTCTTCTGATGCTGGCTATAAAAAAAAAAATATAACAAAAAAGAAACATATTCATCAAAATGTTCTAGTTGGTACATATTGATAGAAGACCCAAGGAACAAGACACCAAATTTAATTAGGTGATTTGTTTTTAAGCAGCACAGAGCAGAAAAAAAAAATATAACAGAGAAAAAGATAACAAAAAGGAATCTGACAGGTACCAAAAAAATTGAAGTTAATCCTATAGATGATTTCCATACGGCGGAGTATGTTTGATATTTCCAAGCAACTTACCCTCCTGCACCAGTGTAGGTTGAGAACTCAAAGCCGCACTGTGCACGTGGCACATTTCCTGGTACCGTACCAGGCTGCTATTAGACTGTTTATCTGCATTATACACACATAATTACAAAAGTGGAGAAGAACAAAAAATATAGACTAAGTAGAGAAAAGGAGAGATGCTTGTTCTTGTGCTTACAATGGATGAGCTAACAGCTCGCGGAAGTTGTAGGCGTTGTCCCCAAGCAGCGCCACAATAGATAAGTAAAATGCCAAGTCCAGCTGTGATAATGATATCATGTTGTAAAACATCTTTAAAGAAAACAGTCATAACTAGATAAATTGTCAAGCAGAACTTGTCTGTACAACAAAAAATAATTCAGAACTACAATACATTCATATTCTATTTATTAATTGCCTTCCCAGCATGGAAGTCACAGGTGATAAATTAACCAATATGTAATAGGATATAAAATCTATGGTGAACTTAAGTGCCAGACTAGCAAAAGTTGTCCTCCCTCATTTGGCAGGTCTTTCACCTTCCCTTGATTAGATTCTTTGGTTTATTGAACCCCAAGGTAAGAAAAGGAGGGAAGATGGAAGGAGAAAAGATGAAGTACGGAGTGTGCTTAAATTCTATTTGTTAGTTTAATTTGTTTCTTTGTCCCGTCGATAGGTTTTGATGCTTGTTGAAGAAGTTTTTAATTAATATGCTGACCTATTGAGAAGAAGTTTCCTAATTCTTTTTTCACCAACTTTTGAACTCAGGTGTTCTAGACATTGAAAGATATGTAAAACAGTACAATGGTACATTAAAACCATATATACATTGTTAATTATAATTCTTTGAGACTAACTACCAAAATTAGATAGAATATGTTTTTTTATGTTTATGGAATAATTTATTTTTATCGTTCTACTCAAATTAAAATTAAAATCAAAGTCAAATCTTATCAACAATGAATCTTACCACACTAATCAATTGTTCCATCAAAAGTCTTCCAGCATGAGCCCAAGATGTCCATCTGAAGTGAACAATCGACCAATCAAATAATTAAAAAAGATATCACATGACAATGATGATTACTAAAGAGAAAAAAAATCAAGGAATTGTCATACAAGATATTGATACCATAAAAGTCAAGTCAACTACCATCACGCAACAAGCAAACCTACGATACTGGCAATGGTACCACACTAGTCAGACTTAGCTGAAACCAGATGGCCAAAACTACTGGTAGTATGTACTGGTACCAGACACTTCAGAAATCATAAAAGATTGTATGAGAGAGATATTGAAGAAAAATAGTGGTGAAAAAAATACAAAACACAAGTATATAAAGAAGTGTTACCTTATCTTCAAATTTTACGGCCTGGGAATTTAACACCAAAATCCATTCAAAGCCTAAGTACTTGAGCACGTGAGAATATCATCGGAAGAATCAGAGCCACTTACATCAGAGCAATTCATATCCTCCTGATCACACATGCTTATTCCAAAATTGACCATTTCTTTACCAAATTCATGACCCAAGTACTGGGATACCAACAAACAAGTAACCTTATTGGGATATACACCAGTTTCAAGCATTCTTCTTAACAGAACCAAAGCTGACCCAGTACGGTTTGATTTGAACAGAAAAGCAATTAGAGTATTAAATGAGACAGAATCCATCTCAATTCCCCTATATTTCATTTCCTGCAGCATTTTCTGCAATGAATCCAAATCGTTTGCCTTACAAAATCCTTGAAGTATGACATTATAGGTACGCAAGTTCGGTGAAACACCATGCCACTTCATCCAGTTGAACAAGTCACAGGCTTCTGTTTCCTACCAGCCCGAAAGAGCCCATTTATACCAATGGTATAGCATGCTGCATCTAGCTTGTGCCTTTCCAAAATCGCTCTTCTTAAAAGCTTTGTGGCCATATAGTGCTTGCCTCTTTTGAACAGACCGCCCAAGATAGCAGCATGTACATAAGAGTCTAAATTACGATTTTTGGTGGTTACTATACAGTACATGTCAACAACAAAATCAATTCTTCCTAGCTCCAACAAGCTATTGAACAAAGCGGAATAGGTATAACTATCAGGATTGAAACCATTTTCAACCATATGCTTAAAGAACTCGACAGCTCGGTAAGGATAACCAGCCTTGCAAAGCGCATTCATCATGGAATTACAAGCTTTGAGGTCAAAAGTGACATCAAATTGGGAAATTAAGGAGTCCAATAGTTTTTCCTTACCAGATAAACACAAAACAGACAGTAGTGTGGATAATGTGCATTTATCTGGCTTAAAATTATTTTCGAGTAAATCGAAGAAAATACTAATAGCATCACTATGCCTCCCAGCTTTCGCATAGCAGTCCATAAGCACATTGTAGAGCACCAAGTCCGGTTTGCAATTTAAATATTTCATTAAATCCAATAAGTCAATAACTGAATCATATCTCTCAGCTTTAAACAGTCCCTTTATAAGAGAAGTGTATGTTACGACTGAAGGAGAGAGTCCCAACTGTACCATCTTATGTACATATCTACAAGCCATGTCAATTTCTCCTCCATGGCATAAGGCTTCAATCAAAATTGACCAAATTGGCACAGTTGGTTGTATACCAGATACAATCATAAAAGCAAACAACTGAAATAACTCGGAGATTGTTCCCCACTTTCTACAACAAGAAAAAATGGCCCAAAAAGATCCAGGGGGTGGGGTAGAAAGATTTATCAACCATAATCTTTAACACATCTCGTACTGCCAACCAATCACCAATCTTGCATAGATTGGTCAAGGAAGTGCTGTAAGTGAGAAAATTAGGGAATTGAGTCTCTCTCATAAACCTCATTGCAGTATCAACTTGACCAATTTTAAAACAGTACATCTATAATTATATTCCGGGCAAATGTATTGGGCACAAAATGATGCCTAGCCATTTCCTCAAACACCTCAAGTGCAAACTTGTACAAACAGCCGCGCCAGTAAATCCTCAGCAAAACCAAAAAAGTTGACGCCTTTATGGGACAACCTAGACTCCTGAGTTCTTCTATAATGTTTCTGACAGACCCATATCTGTCAGTAAGCCGGTTCATGACAGGTACCATATGATCGAATGAACCGGGAGCATGGAAGTAATCAGGTTGTCGGGCACACCACAAGAAGAAGCTTAGGGAAACCGAATCAGATGGGCAATCAGATATGGTCGTGTGGACGATTTGTGGAGAGAGAGAAAAGAAGTTTTCTTTTAGATTTATCGATTTAGAAATTGGGTTTATCAAGGTATTGAGACCACGCCGGCACGGGAGAAAGAAGTGTTTTCTAGGGATCATGGATTCCCTCAGATTACTATTCGACGTCGCGGGGCATTGCAAGAGGGGATCTCAGCCAATAAAACACTCCCAAATTTTGTTGAGATTTTATCGAAGAAATTTCAAAAGAATCTCGCGTGGTGGCGCGCGGTCGGGTTTGAACTCAGGGCGGCTGCCCTTGTAAGAGAGTGCTTTTTTAATTTAATTTAGGTCTTTAATCAGCTATTTTGTTGAGTGCAGTTTGGGTCCCACATTTTTATTAATATTCAAAAATAATTACAAATTAATAAATATAACCACGTTAAGCTGATTATTTTTAAAATGTCCAAACCAGTTATTTAATGGACAGTTCTCTTTTTTTCAACTAGCCATTAAATAACCGATTTGGACATTTATATATATATTTGTCAAGAGTGAGGCATTTTTCTCAAAATTCATTCTATCAAATTTCACACTATCTCTCCTCACTTTATTTTTTTCTCCCAGATTTCTCCTCATTTTCTCAGAGTTGCAAGTAAATCCCTCTAATTTGTTTAAAATTCATTTTTAGTGTCAAATCGTTGTAAAATGTTAGGATTTGTTAGTACTTAGTAATGTACCAAAATTAGTATAATTTAGTTGTAATTAGTGTTAATTCTTTATAGTTAGTTTGAATTATTTAATTTAGTATAATTTAGAGTAATTAGCTAAATTTAGATTAATGTAGCGTAATTTAGTATAATTAGCATATTTTAGCATATTTTAGCGTAATTTAGCATTTTACCATAATTAGCATTATTAAGCGTAATTTAGTGTAAATTTAGCATAATTTTACCGTAATATCATATTTTAGCCTATTTTACCCTATTTTAGCATATTTTAGCGCAATTAGTCTATTTTAGCAAAGTTGGGTCATATTTTAGCAAATTACATATTTAGCATATTTTAGCCTATTTTAGCATATTTCACTTTGAGCATATTTTAGCACAATTAGCATATTTTAGTATATTTTAGCCTATTTTAGCATATCTTAGCATATTTAGGGTTTAGGATTTACTTAGCGTAGTTAACATAATTTTATTTTTTAAATTAGGATAGCTAAAGGAGGGCCTAGGACTCGACCAGTACTAGCTGCTATTGATGAGCCAATTTCCCTTGATATCACGGAGCATTTCAGTCCTCTCCTATAGAATGCCCCACAGCGTATAGATGCCCCACAGCGATTCACCGAGTCTCACTGGCTTCTCATGAGGTACGTTACTTTTTTTTAGTTTTTTTTTATTTTGTTGTGTTACTATGTGGATTACTTTTTTCAATGCAGGACAAGTTTCTTTAGATGTCAAGATGCGGTGCGTTCGGTTGTGGTACTACGAGGCGATGGATCCATATCTCATCAATCTGGGGTTGTATAGTATTGTCTTCATAGTACAGAGTGGGAGTGGCATCATCAATGCATCTCTCATTGCATGACTAGTGGAGCAATTGCATTCCGAGACGCACATGTTCCACTTACCATTTGGAGAGATGACGGTGACACTTCAGGATGTGAGTGCCCTATGGGTTTTGCTATCTGTGGCACAACCGTTGGTGACGTATCTGACAGCAGTCATTTTGCTAAGCACATCGATCAGTTGTTGGGAGCTTATTTGGACGAGGTACCCGCTAGTCAAGGGACGTCTAAGTTCCATAATCAGATGTACCAAGATGCGATAGCACTTCATGCCCGATCTCCAGAGAGTCCACAATTGATGATATTCAAGGAAATTACCTATAAACTCTTTTTATTACATTTATTATTCACTTTATTTATTTCGAAAAGCATTTTATTATCTACTTTGTATGCGAGTATACAGGGCTTTCGTGATGGACCTCTTTGGTTACTGTCATGTTGTGCTGATCGCGGGGATGTCGTCCCGATTATTGTATCTCCCGCTGCTGTGACGACCTTACACCCCCATCGAGCTACAACTGGAGTGGAGTTGTCCTAGCCCATCTGTACTATAGCATGTGCCATGGTTGTAAGGTAAGCTCCTATCTTTTTTCTTGTTTAATTATTTTCTCAACCAATCTGTACTATAGCATGTGCCATGGTTGTAAGGTAAGTTCCTATCTTTTTCTTGTTTAATTATTTTCTTAACCAATCTAAATACCTGACGGCTAATATTCTTGAAATGCAGAAGGAGGCAAAGCAAATGTATGGGCCAATACTTTTGCTGCAGCATTGGTCGTGGTCATGACTACCGGTGGGCCGGCCCATCCCGAATGAGCCTCAGGCGTGGAGAGAGCCCGATCAGTTCAGATGCCCGGCATACACCAAGGAATGGCACGGTACTCACCACTACAAGGATTAAGGCCACGGTGGTACCTTGGGTATTAGATCTGGACTCTGTATGATGAGCTCTACGAGAGGAGAGGTTGCCGGGAATTAGTCTGGAGCAGCAAGAGAGATGGTGGTACAGGTCCGCTAGTCTACTTCTAGATAGTGGAGCACCAATATCTAGATCAAGTACTCTAGCAGTTTGGTCATGTGCTATTGATTCCAGCCGATCAAATTTGTCGAGGTCTAAGATTAAAAGGCTGCACAAGTAAGTCATATTCTATTATCAATTATCCCCATATTATTAATAGCTTTGTATTGCAACTAATGTGTTCCTTAC